>VIAB01010724.1:2771-19308 GCA_009801035.1 Oophaga pumilio | reverse complement strand
TGTTTTGTTTATGTACTGTGTTAGTCTTCAAGTAAACTTTGTTTTTTCATACTTGAAGTTGTGCGGTATTGTCTAGTCCTGCAGGTCACCATCTTGCCCACATGCTCAGCTGCCACAGACCCCGGTCACTGCCCTCCCCTAGTCTGGGCAGGCCCGGGTCCCCCTCTGTGGTCCAGTGGGTCCACATTTCCTTACTATCTGGGACGCACGCCCCACGTCGTCGTGGTCTGGCGGCGTGGAAGCATTGTCTAGCTAGGCAAGCTATGCTATGTCCCGACACCACAAAACCGTGGAAGCATAATGTACAGTAATGTTACTTACAATATATGTGCCATTGCCTGCATCCACAAAGTGCGATTCTTACTACCTATTGTATATATGTTCTACTTATCCCATCAGTAAACAACAGTTTAATTTTGTATCTTGGAATGACTTCTTTATCATGAGGTTACTGGGTCCTGATTTGCTATACCATTTGACAATATCTGGTTTGGAAGTAAGACCAAGAAAAAATACATCATCACACACATATCCAAGGATCCTCTTCATTGGTGTTAAAGGGAACCTGTCACCATAAAAAATGCTATTAACCTGCAGATAGGGGGTTAACCTGCAGGTTAACAGCGTTATTAACTTGTCCAGTGCCTGCACTTAGCCAGAGATTGTGTGAAGAAATGAACTTTCCCCTCAAAACATTCCAGTTTAAGGCATGGGGCGCCGCCGGTGCTGGTTTAGTCATCACTCTGAGTATAGAGAGCGGCAGCTGTAACTGCCCCTAGCCGTGACTGGCACTCGGCCCTAATACTAAGTGAGTGTCAGTCAGGGCCATGGGCATGGTTACAGCCGCTGCTCTCTACACTTAGAGCAGTGACTGAACTAGTGCCAGCTCCTCCCCCGTGCCTGAAACTGGAGCATTGTGGGGGGTAATAAAGTTAATTTTCTCCCCTAAGCGTTTGGCTAAGTGCAGGTGCCAGGCAGGTTAATAAACAATAACCTGTAGATTATCCCCATATCTGCAGGTTAACAACATTTTTTCTGGTGACAGGTTCCCTTTAAGGGTCGCAACTATACATCTCAGCCCATGCGACCCTTACAATATCATCATGTTAACATGGTTTTCCATTGTATTCCCTTTCATTCAGCTGTTGTGGATTGGTCTTGGGTATTGGGCACAAATATATCATAAAATGATGGACCATGCTATTAATTTTTAAGTCCGGGAATGTGCATACTTTATGCAGTAAATTATTACTATATTTAAATTATAGCTGTGTAAGCATTTACTGTTAAAGTTTCTTGTACTGAGTTAGCTAAAAAAAGAACTTAGAAGAAAAAGTTAGATAATTATAACTTGATTGCTTTGAAAGTTTTCTGTAATTTTCTGTTTTGCAGTATATTCCAGTAAAATGTATAATGTAAGTATGTGCTCCAAGATATGTCACAAATTAGCTTATCCATATCTACAGTCAATAGACAAAAAGTGCCAGTCTTCATTAACATCATGTAAGTGCATTTGCCTATGTGAACTTGTCTTTCGCTATATTGTAAGTTTATGCTTATTTTCATTTAATATAATATTTGGGTTTTATTTCTGTCACACTGCACAAGTCGAAATCACATTGAACTGCAGTTATATAATAAAAGAGAATTATCATGTACAAGGTAAGGTATCTTTTATTCTCCCCATTTAAATGTATTTGTGAGTACAATTTTTTTCCAGAAGTTTTGGCATCAGTTACATCATTGGATACATATGCATGGAGTTTATATTCTGCAGTTATTGCTGGATATGGATATTGGAAATATAGATACAGTGCTCAGCATAATGAGTAACACCACCTGTTTGAAAAGTTTTTAATAAATCATTTGTAGAAATTTGCAAATCCTACTGGGATCCATGCTTAGATAAGAATATAATTAATATCTCACTGAATACAAGAACAATTTCCAAAATGTTGACAAGACCTGATTCATAGAACATTTTTCTTACCCATAACATGAAAGTAACGTTACTAATATGATTTTTATTACAAAATCTTCAGTTTTACTCAAATTAGTTGGTACAAAAATGAATACACCCCACATCAAACACTAATACATCTAGTATTTTGCATGACCTCCATGATTTTTAAGGACAGCTCCAAGTCTTACAGGAGTGGAATGAACAAGGTGGTGACATATTGCAAAAAAACTATCTCTTTCCATTCTTTAAGAACAACCACTTTTAACCTCTTCACGCTCTCCTTCCCAGAGCCATAACTTTTTTATTTTTCTGTCAATATGGCCATCTGAGTGCTTGTTTATTGCAGGATGAGTTGTACTTTTGAACAACTCCATTGGTTTTACCATATTGTGTATTCGAAAATGAGAAAAAAATTCCAAGTGCGGTGAAATTGCAAAAAAAGTGCAATTCTACAACTGTTTTTGGATTTTTTTTTTTAGCATGTTCACCAAATGCTAAAATTTACCTGTAATTATAATTCTCCAGGTCATTATGAGTTTGTAGATACCAAACATGTATAGGTTGTTTTTTATTTAAATGGTGAAAAAAAATCCAAGTTTGTTAAAAAAAAATAAAAATTGCATCATTTTCCAAGACCTGTAGCGTCTCCATTTTCTGATCTTGGTATGGGTGAGGACTTATTTTTTGGGTGCCGAACTAACGTCTTTAAGGATACCATTTTGATGTGGATATGATCTTTTGATCGGATCGCTCGTTATTGCATTTTAATGCAATGTTGTGCCAACCAAAAAAACTTAATTCTGACGTTTTGACTTCTTTTTTTCACTACGCCGTTTACTGATTGGATTAATTCTTTTTATAGCTTGATAGATTGGGCGATTCTGAACACAATGATACCAAATATGTGTATTTTTTTTAAATTGTTTTATTTTGAATGGGGCGAATGGGGGGTGATTTTAACTTTTATATTTTTTTATTATTTTATATTTTTAAAAACTTTTTTTTACTTTTTGTATGATTCAATAGTCTTCATAGGAGACTAGAAGCTGCAGTACTTTGATTGCCTCTGCTACACACAGGCAATGATCAGATTGCCTGTGTGTAGCAGAAATGCACTCTTACTATAAGCGCTGACCACTGGGTGGCGCTCATAGCAATACGGCAATGACAACCACAGTGTCTCCTGCTGACCCTGAATTGTCATGCCAACCCATCGGTGACCCACAGTCATGTTAAAAACAACTGATGTGTGCCGGGAAAGATGTGGGCTCAGCACCGGATCCCACATCAAAGGAAGACACGACATGCACAGTACATGTACAGTGCATGCCATGAAGGGGTTAAAGCCTGGATGCTAGATGGAGAGTGATGCTCAATTTATCTCTTCAGAATTCTCCATAGATGTTAGAATTGATTCAAATCAGGAGAAATATTTGGCCACTGAATCACATTCACCCTGTTTTTCAGAAATGCAACAGTGGCCTGAGTGGAGTGGAGTGATGGTAGCATCTTTTTTAATATAATGCAGTACTTCTGTGAATTCATTGTGTCATCGATGAAAGGTAGCTCCCTGCCTGACACCAACAGCACTCATGCAGCCCCATATTAGGGCACTGCCACCACCATGTTTCACTGTAGGCTTCATGCATTTAAAAAGTGAAACATATTGGTAGCAGTGTCCATATGTGGGGCTGCATTAGTGCTGCTGGTGTCAGGCAGGTAGCCACCTTGCATTTATGTTACCGTATTTTCCGGCGTATAAGACGACTGGGCGTATAAGACGACCCCCCAACTTTTACAGTCAAAATATGAAATTGTCTTAAAAGTGTGGGGGGGTCTTCTTATACGCCGGGTGTCATCTTATACGCCGGATACGGAACATATGGTGGGGGGAGTGGGCGTCTCAGAGGCAAGGCGTTTACCTCACCATATCAGCAAGGGTCTAGGCGCTCCTTTTTGTGCAGCTTGGGGGGCTCTGTGCTGGGGACGGCAGTGGAAAATGGGGGAAAATGGCCGCTGAGGGCGGCGCATGCTCAGTTTCAGATTTCGTCTCCTGAGATCTTGAGATGAGCTCTGAAGCTGAGCATGCAGCGGCCATTTTCCCGTAGGCCACCGCATCGCAGCAATGAAGCTGCCGGGGCCTCCGGGGATTGAGAAAATGCCTACAGAGCCAAGACTCTGCCGAAAGAACCACCACCGCTGTCCCCCAGCACAGAGCCTGAGGGAGCTGTACAAGAGGAGCTGCCGCCATCCCCCAGCACAGAGCATGGGGGGGCTGCACAAGAGGAGCCGCCGACGCCCCCAGGCTGCACAAAAAGGAGCCGTCAACGCCGCCCCCCAGCGCCTAGACCCTCGCTGATATGATGAGGTAAACGCCTTGCCTCTGAGATGCCCACTCCCCCCACCATATGTTCCGTACCCGGCGTATAAGACGACCCCCGACTTTGAAGACGATTTTCAGGGGTTAAAAAGTCGTCTTGTGCGCCGGAAAATACGGTATAATGAATTCACAGATGTACTGCTTTATATTGAAAGAGAAGATGTGACCATCACTCCATGCCCTTGGTAGATGTGGAACAAATCAAGCCAGACATGTCACTCGATTCAAGGATCATCAAGCTACGACTTGCCTACTTTGGACACATCATACGAAGAGAGCAATGATTGGAGAAGGACATCATGGTAGGAAGAATAGAAGGAACAAGGCAAAGAGCATTACCAGCAGTCTGATAGCTTGTTACTATCAAGATAATGGCAGAGAAGACCTTGGTGGACCTATCAAGGCTTGCACAAATTGATCTTCCTACAGAGCGTTCATCCATCAAGTTTCCAAAGGCTGTTAAGAAACAGATACTGTATTACAGGCATCATGTATAGTTCTGTGCTGATATTTTTACTGTGCTAGTGCCACTTTCTAACCTGAGGATACGGCATGGTGAAGAAATGCAAATCACCTCAAATGTTAGTAACTCTGTGGAGTGCGTTTTGTAAAGTCTATGTGAATCAATTCAGGATTACTGATTTGCATTTTGCAATATTCACAAATTGGTATCTATTTCAATCAAGTCTTTTGAATGACAAATTTGAAAAGACAGTTACACTACCTCTGATATACACAAAAGATGCGTGCAGCAAATTAAGAAAAGTAATGAACAAAAGTTTTCAGCAAAAACAATTCTCAGAGTGAAGTTGACATGTATGGGAGAGATAGCAGGGTCATGCATAAGGCCAAATAAAGCAACATCAAAAACTGTAAGTCTTGTCACTTTCTACCATTGATCATAATTAATGCGGCAGTTGTTTGTCAATTTGTTTAAACGATTAGGAAAGGGTACAAGAGAAATGACTTTCCATGTTTCCATGAAAAGTATAGACTTTATAGGGAATTGACATTGTGGATGATTTATGCATACACAATGACATGGGGAGAGCAGTGAGTAAATGATGTTACACACTACAACTTATTGAATAATATCAGTTTCAGGTAGAGAATATGTGTATCTTGACATTCTAAGTGGTGGCCCCCTATTTTACTGTCACAGCTGCACACAGAGGCTTCTTGTGCTGAAGCCACATATTTTGAGCTGTAATATGTCTTCTGTAAATGAGTGAAGTCTCTATGTAAGTAGAATTTGCACATTCCACTGCTCCTGAGGTGGGTAAGGACCGATCAGTGTGGTAGGAAATGGCTGAACCCAAGAGATCAACGCAGTTGTTTGTTTAGGAAAAAACATCCATCAGACCTTGGAAGACTCTCTCAATCAGTGACTTGTCCTGCAAATCGGAATGAAGCAAGCTGGATTACAGGTAGCATACCTACCTTCTTTGTGCAGCAAGGGCATGAGAACATCTTGGGTGTGACAGTTTGAGCTCTGTACATCTGCACATCCAGGGCTCTCTATATACACAGAATCCCCCTTGTTTCTTCATTATGATATTTCAGTCTAATGAGTTCCTATGCTGAGGCTAAATCGTCTAAATCAGAGCATCATTGTACATGAAGGAAATTCCAGTAAAATGAGACATGACATACAAGCGTGAAGGTGAAAGTATAATGTTATTCCATTACCATGTTCTTGCTGTTAGGTGAAATAAAGAAATAAATACAGTAGATTTCCATTGATCTCATCTATGTTAATGCAGCACGGCTTGTTCAGGTATCTTCTTTTTATTATTATACTGGTAATTCTTAAAGTTAGGGCATTAACGTCAGCTTTAAACATGAAAAAGAAAAGTTTTTGAGCATACAACCACAACCAAATGTTTTACACATTATTGCTGATGTAGCCACAACTTCCTCAATGTGGCATCATTCATATCTTTTTACTGGTAGCTGAATCTGACTTTATGAGGCACAGTATGAAATGTGTTCAAACTATAAATATCAGATGTCGTCTTGACATGTCAGGTTTTCCATCCACAAAGTGACCAAAAACACCCACGCAACATATTAAACGTGCTGAATAGATATGGTATATTCATTCACACATAGTAATGGATTTCATTGCATTAGTCCTAAAGGAGAGTGAACATTTTAGAAGAAAGCTGATCTAAAAGTTCAAAATAATAATAGAAAGTATCAACCTTAACCCAAAGCCAGCAAGACTAATTTTTTGACCATGGCAAAGGTTCAGTGGTTTTGCTGCCCTAGACTAGCTTCAAAGTACCCTGACTAGAACAAAGTGACATATTGAAATCAATCCTAGAGACCTGCAACCGGTCACAGTCCCCTGTCATCCTTGACCTTCCCCAGAACTGATATTAACACCCTAGAAAATACCAAGGCCCACTGGTCGGCACTTAGTCCAGATTTAATTTTAGTTTTTATTGTGGGCTTAGCGCTCTCTCTTTCTGAGGTCATTATTTGTCCACCACTCAAAATCAAGTGCTGCCCAGTGCCCAGTATTTTCACCATTAGATCACACATGATATCTGTATGTGGCGGCTGCAGCAGGACAAAGACATGCACAGACAGTAAAACAAGCCATTCCCTAGGCCTGGGTATCTTCATTAGAAGTTCTCACTGTCTGAGCCACTCGTCATTTTGTGACCCAGCACTGCTGTGTGAGAGTATCCAGGACAGGTTCCCACAGTTCTGGCAGTTCTAAGAGAGGATCTGTGTTAAGGGGACTGTCGCAACAACTTTATAAAATAATGGAATGCGACCGAACAAGGGGTCCGCGGTGCAGCTTGAGAGACTGCGGCCAAACACCCCTTGGGTAGGAGGGTAAAACTGACAACCAAAATATATAAGATCTCTCCTGTGTTACTTCACACAAGGAAAGGCAAGGGTTCGTACTATCTCCGTTAATTTCACGGAAGATGTGCTGCGTATTGGCGTAGACGTAGCTCTGTTAACTGCACAGAAGCTACACACCAGCCGTTAGGAAGTGAGTGCAACTCACGCCGGGCGTATGTGCTGCCAGCCGGTGTGCGACTGGACTGTGAAGCAACTCTCCTATCAGGTATAGCAGGCAATGCCCAGGTTACATGCCCTGCAGTCTGCTCAGGGTGTATCGCTACCCTCTGTGGGAGCTAGACTGCACCACATTCATTACCTGCCTAGCATCTACTAACCTGCCTGAGTGACCTGTGCTAATTAGCCGAGTTATCTCTGGCATCGGTAGGTCATGGAGAGCGAAACTAAAGAGCACGTTGAGCCCAAACTGACAGGCGTCTGCACATATGCACGACCTATAAGGTATGATCTGACAGCGCCGCCATGCTTGCGGTTAGGCTATTTAAAGGCTAAGCCGTGCCCCAAGCCACATCGTTGATGATGTCACCCATAGCCAATCAGGCGGTGCCAGATCACCAGATCAGCTGACATCAAATAACCAATCACGGTCCGCCACGTCACGGGCATGCTCAGTGCAGGAAATCCTGGACTTAGGCTGTAGCAGCACTGTTCCTTTCTGTAACCTATGTTTAAAGCTAGGAACAAAGACCCTAGCAACAGCTTGTACCTTCTGTGTACTGGCTAGGCATTGTGATCGACTGTGAAGCTGAGCAGCATCTGCCCTGGCTGGACCAGAATGGGTGACCACAGACTCCACTGATGGTTCTGATCCCACTTCAGGTTCAGCAGATACCCGACGCCTAACAATCTGATTGAGTACACCTTGTCTTGGTGGGATGGCTTTTACACTTCTTTGATCAAAATAATGTCAATCAAGTACCCTATGTTATTTATGTGTACTCTTACTATTTATTTGCTGCAGGGAATGTGCACATTGTTTTTACTGTAGGTTATGTTTATTAATGGAAATAGTGTAAATGTGCACCACACATTGCACTTATATCAACATGTGCTCCAGCTCATTTATTTGGCTTTGCTTTAGTTTTTTGTACTTTGTACATACAGGGCATGGTTTCTCCTTGTGTGCTCTGTGCAAGGAGTCAACTTTAGTAAGGTTGTGTTCATACCATGCTTAGGCTGCCATTTTATGCATACACTGGTACATGTATATTAATAGGAATCCTCTAATGGATGACATTCGGTGTTAGGGTTGGCGGAATGCACCAAATGAAATATATATATTAATAATAAGGTGCGTTCGCAACCCGGGGTCCACCGTGCAGAGATGAAAACTGCTGCTAAGCAATGGTGGTACAAGATGGTGGTTGAACGCCGAAAACAAGCAGGTTAGATGTCACGCGGTTTGAACATCGGTGAACTCTGTTACTCCACAGAGCCGCCGCAACAAACGAATAGAACACTGTTCCCTGTTTATTGTCAAAGGACACAGCTGACATAGTGCGAGTGAGGTCTCTAGGCTCAACCCCTAGAACGCTGGGACTTAAGTCTGACAAGACCTACAATGTGCACGGTGTCGCACAAGCGATGCCACTACTTGTCGCTGAGTGGTAGCAAAATACAGCTAACTAAAAAACAGGAGCTAAAGCTCAACTGACCGCAGAGCGGTACCAAAAGGTGTGTGCCGAAGCACGTGGATTGACTGTGCCCTGTAAACTGCCTGTGCTAAGCAGCACACTTGGCCGAGACAGGTGCCAGCTCAAGCCGAGTAAAAACCTGCCTGACTAAGGAACACTAGACGATCATACACGCCGACAGTGCGGCAGGTTCTCAGCCCAAACACATGTGCATACACAGAGTGGTAGCGTATCCACTCACACACCACATAGTCTATACTAGCGCACGGAAGTGCGATCCTTTTATAACTGCAGCCTTCCAGGACCTTGCTGATGGCTCAATCCAAACTGCTTGAGGACCTGAGCATGTGACTTCTGACCACCAATGAGTGGTCATCTCACGGGCATGCTCAGATGGCGAAAAGCAGGACTTAGTCCCAGGAGCGTCTGCTCGCCGCTGACTAATGCTGGTTGCTATAGCTGAACCTGGGGTGGCAGCAGCAACCAAACGCCTAGCATTAGCCTGAGCAAGACACTGGGACCGATGTCTCCGCTGAGCAGGATCCTCCGTGGCTGAAGAGGAATGGGAAACCAAAGAGGACATGGCTCAAGATTCCCCCTGTGCAGCGGCGGGATCTCACCGCCTTACACTTCAAATGCTACAATGAGCTGAAGAGCCCAAATGTGCTCAATAGGTTCCCAGGTCCTGTCCTCTGGGCCATGATACTTCCAATCCACCAGATAGAACTTTTTGCCATGCACCACCTTGAACCCAACAATGTTGTTCACCTCATAATCATCCGCGTACAAACCCGATGTCCCGGCAGATGACTAAGAAAACTGGGACATGTGAACGGGTTTCAGAAGGGACCCATGAAAGGTGTCGGTGATACCTAGGCATGGAGGAAAAGCCAGACGATAGACCACAGGGTTGACCTGTTCCAGGACCTTGAAGGGACCTATGTAGTGAGGAGCAAACTTAGTGGACTTAACTTGCAGCCTGATGTTATGGGCGGAGAGCCACACTAAATCGCCAGGGGCAAAAGTCAGAGCAGCTCGCCAATGCGCATTGGCGGAGACCCTCATTCTTTCCTTGGAGGTCCGGATGGCATCCTGTGTGCAGTCCCAAATGTCACGTGCCTCCACCGCCCAGTCTGCCACCCTAGATTTGGTGGATGACACGGGCATGGGCACAGGGACACGTGGATGCTGGCCGTAATTAAGGAGGAACGGAGTCTGCCCAGTTGAGTCGGTTATGGCGTTATTCAGTGCAAATTCCACCCACGGTAGCAAGGATGCCCAGTCATCCTGCCTGGCAGAGACAAAATGTCACAGATATGTGACCAGGGTCTGGTTGGCCCTCTCTACCAACCCGTTTGTCTCGGGATGGTAAGCTGAAGAGAGATTTAGCTCTATGCTGAGCAGACGACAAAGCTCTCTCCAGAACCGAGACGCGAACTGGGGACCTCGGTCACTGACTATTTTGTCAGGCATGCCATGTAGGCGAAAAACATGTTTGATCAACAATGCTGCCAAAGCCTGTGCAGAAGGTACCCGCGGGAGAGCCACCAAGTGCACCATTTTAGAGAAGTGGTCGGTGACTATCCAGATTACGGTGCAGTGACTGGACTTGGGTAAACCCACCACAAAATCCATCCCAACCATTTCCCAGGGTCCATCTGCCACCAGCAGGGGATACAATAAACCTGCTGGCCGTTGCCAAGAAGATCGATTCTTTGAGCAGGAAACACACGCCCAAATATAGTCTCCAATGTCACGGGCCATATGCGGCCTCGAGTACATCCTCGCCAGAAGCTTAGATGTCCTCTTGGTCCCAAAATGTCCACCCACCCTGGACGAATGAGCCCAAGAGAGAACTTGTGGTCACAAATTAGGTGGAACAAAAGTCTTGCCCGGAGGCACAGACTCTAACGAAACCGGAACCACAGTTCTCAGGCTTTCTGAAGGGACAATAAGCCGAGGTTCCTCTCCCTCCTCAGATGATACTACAGAACTGGAAAGAGCATTGGCAAGAGTGTTCTTCTCCCCAGAGAGAAAATGGAGGGTGAAGCTGAAACTTGGAGAACAGGGACCATCTGGCCTGGCGAGAGTTCAGCTGCTGGGCAGTCTGTAAATACACCAAATTCTTGTGGTCGGTGAAAACCTGTAAGGGATAACGAGCCCCCTCCAGGAGATGTCTCCACTCAGAAAAGGCCAACTTTATTGCTAGCAACTCCCTATCCCCGATGGAATAATTCCTCTCTGCCTGTGAGAAGGTCTTGAAGAAGAAGAAGCAAGGATGTTTCCGACTTTGAGCATCCTTCTGATAGAGGACAGCTCCAGCACACCTCCATGATAGAAGGTGTATCAACATCGGGGCGATGTAAAATGGGAGTGCTAGCAAAGTGTGTCTTAATGGACTGAAAGGCCTGGGAGACCCCTTCCGACCACAATTTGGGATTAGCTCCCTTCTTGGTGACGGCAACCAGGGGAGCTACCAAAGTTGAGAAGAGGGGAATGAACTGGCGATAGTAATTGATAAACCCCATAAAGCGCTGCACCGCTTTAAGTGAATGGGGTTTTTGCCAGTCCATCACAGCCTGTAGCTTGACATGATCCATGGCCAATCCCAGGGCCGAGATAATATAGTCCAGGAAAGGCAAAGACTTCTGCTCAAACATACACTTCTCCAACTTGGCATACAGGGAATTTGCCTGTAGGAGGTCGAAGACTTTGCAAACATCTGTCCGGTGGGAGTCTATATCTGGAGAGTAGATGAGAATATCATCCAGATAGACTACAACCGAGGTTGCTAACAAATCCTGGAAGATATCATTCAAAAAGTCTTGGAAAATGGCAGGGGCATTACATAGCCCGAAGGGTATCACCAGGTATTCATAGTGGCAATCTCAGGTGTTAAATGCCGTCTTCCACTCATCCCCCTCACGGATGCATGTCAAGTTATAGGCGCCCCGCAGATCTAATTTTGTAAATACCCTTGCTCCCCGCAACCTATCAAAGAGTTCGGAGATAAGAGGCAGAGGATATTTTTTTTATGGTAATAGCGTTAAGACCCCTGTAGTCAATGCATGGAGTAGTTCTCTATTCTTCATCTGCACAAAGAAGAAACCAGCCCCTGTGGGTGACACTGACTTCCTAATGAATCCTCTTGCCAGATTCTCCTTGATGTACTGAGACATTGCCTCCATCTCCGGGAAAGATAACAGGTAGACTCGACCCTGAGGAGGCTCTGCGCCAGGCAAGAGGTCAATAGGACAGTCATAGGGGCAGTGAGGCAGAAGAGTCTCTGCAGCTCTGTTGGAGAAAAAGTCTGCGTATGACCAATAGTGTATGGGGAGCAAGTATAGATCTGCGGGTACTGTTGTTGAAGCCACCTGAAAGCACTCCCTCTGACATCTACCCTCACAAGACTCACTCCATCCCAGAATTCTCCCTGAGGACCACTCAATATGGGGAGAATGGTAGCGTAACCAAGGTACCCCTAATAAGACCTCATTAATACCCTTGGATGTGACTAATAGGGAGATTATCTCCAGGTGAGATGGAGATATGGTGAGAGTAAGTGGGATGGTCTGGTGTGTGATCTGTGAGGGCAGAGTTGATCCATTTACCACTCATATGGTCACTGGCTTGGTGAGTATGACCAGAGGTATTAAGTGCCGTTGGGCAAAGGCAGATGACATGAAATTGCCCTCCGCCCCGGAATCCACACAAACCTCTATCGAGTGAGTGGATGAGCCTATTGTAATTGTCCCTTTGAAGGACAATTTGGAGGAAAACACCGCTGTGTCTAGTGAGCCTCCTCCTATGGCCACTAGATGCAGTCATTTTCCCGACCACTGGGGACATTTGCTTGCATAATGTCCTGACTGCAGGCAGACATGACAGACCATGGGTGTATGAGCGGTCCGGGACTTAGATCCCGCTTGAGAAACCTCCATCTTGGGACTCAGGCGCCTGATCCGGAGATTCCAGAGGTCTGGAGAAGTTAGGAGCCAGCCGAAACCTCTGCCGACACTGGGCTCGCTCCAACCTTCGCTTGAAGAAACGAAGGTCGATGTGAGTGGAGATGGATATTAGCTCTTCCAGTGTGGCCGGAATCTCCCTAATGGCCAGAGCATCTTTCACATGGTCAACCAGCCCCCTCCAAAAGACTGGGATGAGGACTTTATCCAGCCACTCCAGCTCAGAAGCTAAAGACCGGAAAATGGACATCAAAATGACTGACCATGGACGAGTCCTGTGTCAATGCCAGTAGTTGGAGCGCCATATCATGGGTGACTCGCGGTCCCAAGAAGACCTGCTTCAGAGTGCTCAAAAAGCGTGGAGCACTCTGCATCACATGATCGTCCCACAGTAGCGTAGCCCACTCCAACGCCCTGTTCGACAGCAGGGAAATAATAAGCCCTACTTTAGCCCGCTCTGTGTGGAAACGTGCAACCAGTAGCATCGCACACTGGTTCATGAATCCCCTACACAACTTGCTATCACCTGAGATCTTTTCAGGCAATGGGAGGCGGGATAAGGTTGGTACAGGGGTGGCAGCGGACATATGGGCTGCAGCCTTACTAGCTGCCTGAAAAGCTACTACAGTCGCATCCACAGCTGAGGTTGTAAGCTCAAGAGCCGACAACCTGCTCTCCAGCTGCTGGATGTACCGCTATAGTTGCTGTTCTTTCGCCATTACTAGCCAGACCCTGGTGCTAGTACAATGTTAGGTTTGGCGGAACGCACCAAATGAAATATATATATTAACAATAAGGTGCGTTTGTAACCCCGGGTCCACCGTGCAGAGAAGAAACCTGCTGCTAAGCAATGGCGGAACAAGATGGCGGTTGAACACCAAAAACATGTGGGTTAGATGTCACCCCGTGTGAACAGCTGTGAACTCTGTTACTCCACAGAGCCGCCGCAACAAACTAATAGAACGATATTCCCTGTTAACTGTCACAGGACACAGTTGATATAGCGCGAGTGAGGTCGCTAGGCTCAACCCCTAGAAAGCGGGGACTTGAGTCTGACAGGACCCAAAATGCGTACGGCATCGCACAAGCCATGCCACTACTTGGCGCTGAGTGGTGGAAAAATACAGCTAACTAGAAAACAAGAGCAAAAGCTCAACTGACTGCAGAGCGGTAGCAAAAGGTGTGTGCCGGAGCACGTAGATTGACTGTGCCCTGTAAAGAGCCCGTGCTAAGCAGCACACGTGGCCGAGACAAACACTAGATCAAGCCAGGTAGAAACCTGCCAGACTAAGGAACACTAGACGATCATACACGCTGACAGTGCGGCAGGTTCTCAGCCCAAACACCCGTGCATACACAGTGTGGTAGCGTATCCACTCGCTCACACACCACATGGTTTATAATAGCACGCGGCCGTGCAATCCTGCTATAACTGCAGCCTTCCAGGACCTTGCTGATGGCTAAAACAAAACTGCTTGAGGACCTGAGCATGTGACCTCTGACCATCAATGAGCGGTTATCTGATGGGAATGCTCAGATGGAGAAAAGCAGGACTTAGTCCCAGGAACGTCTGCTCGCCGCTGACTAATGCTAGTTGCTATAGCTGAACATGGGGCAGCAGCAGCAGCAACCAAACACCTAGCATTAACCTGAGCAAGACGCTGGGACCAATGTCTCTGCTGAGCAGAATCCTCTGTGGCTGAAGAAGCATGGGAGACCACAGAGGACAAGGCTTGAGATTCCACCTGTGCAGCGGCGGTATCTTGATGCCTAACTTTCGGTAGCACTTGTCACAAATTCTGTGTCAGCATTTCTTGTAATTCCTGTAATTATTCTGCGGTAAGGAACACACTAGCATTATGTACAGGGCTTGCTGCAGGGCCGATGCACTGGAAGCTGTGTTGTGTTTTATCACTGTAGTGTCTATTCTTCTAGGGTGTTCCCCTCCCATGAGGGAGCGTACAGAGCAATCTGAGTCAGAGTCCCAAATCACGTCAAACAGTTCTGCTTTATTTTCCTCTGGACATAGCACATCCAAGACACTATAAGCACGTCTTAAATGATACCAGCAATACATTCTTCACAAGTCTGCTTCTTCTTCTCTGCTACACCAGAATGGACCAATAAGTATTGACGGGATGAGGAGCCCGGTGAAAACAGCACTTCCATCTCTTCCCCTGGAGACACTTCAATCCAGCATAAGAAAGACACATCTCCTAGGTCGTCCACCCCTCTCTGGTAATCCTGCCCGGATACTTCTGATGGCCCACTCGCTTCTATGCTCCAGCATGACCTCTTCTGCTGAGAGTTCCCACAGTGGTTCTTCCAGTGGACTACTGCTACGTAAACCCACTCTCTTTGGGCTCACATTTCCCATGGTGAATCCTTCACCGGCTTCTTCAGGGGTTGCTGGTCCCCTATTCTTCCTACCCTATGCTCAGGGCCCAGGAATGAGGAAGTCCTCACACTAGCAAGGTCCACCTCAACTGACTTCAGCTAAGAGGAAAACTTCCTGACAGATTCCCGCTTGGAGGCAATCTTTCCCTAACAATAAGTCCCTAAGCTATTGTACCTATTGGACTGGATGTGCTCAATGTCCCCTCTAGTGACCAAACCCAGTTACTGCTTTGACATATTTTTATAACATTCTAACTGGATCTCTAACGTGCCCCCATTAGTGATCCCTCGCAAGCTACACTTAACCCATAAATATATACACTACACTTCTAGTGCCCTCCTCTGGTGACCCCTAAGGTGCACTATCTGCCTAACACTCAACCCCCACATATTAGACATGGTAACAATACCTAACATCATACAGTTCCTGCAAAACACACATTTACACATATCAAGACAATTAAAGGGAATAAAACATTTAAAGGGTTAATACCCTTGACCTCCTTACAACTATGTCACTAAATGGTCCACATAAAAATGGAGCTAGCACTGCCTGTGCACCTGGTTTAACCTTCCTAACTGCAATCTTTAGAGCTGTCATCTTCCTCTCTGAAATCTTGGGTATGAAAGTGTGCCATAAATTTACACAAATGGAGAGTCTGAGCAGTCATAGCTCCCCCCACCAAAAAAAAACACCAAATAAATCTTAAAAAAATGAGTTTAAGAGCAAACTTACTCAATTACTATGTATTCTTTCACAGCATGCCAGATTTATTTGAGTTCTTATGACTACTGAACCTGACTCCTTTAGTCTTGTCAGGAAAGTTTTTAAATGTACAGTATGTTTGAAAACATTGAAAAAATATTCCCATCTGGTTAGGATGGTAAGGCACTGACAGGAACTGGTTGTTTTCGTGGCAACCAGTAGCTAATCTTTCCTCCGTATCATATTGCTGTTCCTGTATCTGTGGGAAAGATGTTGTCCAGGCACCTTACAAAAATAAACTAGCCAGTCCTGATGTAGCAAGGGAGCTGAAAAATAAGCAAAAATCACTGGCTCTAGCCTTAACGTATTTCCCATGTGTGGCTAGCATCAAGTCTAAGCAGAAGAAATCTATACTTTATATAATCTTACATTTAATTTATTTTACATTTATAATTTGTTTTCCCTTTGTCTACATACTCTACATGCTGTTTGCTGTTTTATGGTTGCTCTCACAAGTTCAGAGTTGTTCAAAGTCTTTTCAAATAATTTTATTCAAGTTTTCAAATTTTCAAGGATGGGAAGGTAAACAATAGGGAATAAGGAAGGGAAAGA
>VIAB01010723.1:35213-47711 GCA_009801035.1 Oophaga pumilio | reverse complement strand
GAGGAAGTGTGCATGGGAGATATTTTGCAGAGGGGCAGTGTGTGGGAGATATTTTGTAGAGGAGCAGTGTGCGGGAGATATTTTGCAGAGGGGAAGTTTGCGTAGGAAACAGAGGCAATTATTTTTTCAGGGGAATAGCATAGGAGATCTTTTTATTTTGGGGTATAATGATACTTTTATTTTTAAGGGCACCGTGTCGGGAAGTGTTGCGGAAGGCGGAGAAGAGGGAAGTCTGCAGAGATGAACTCTGGGTGTGACGTTTCATCATGGCATCTGTGCTATATGGTGACAAAAGGGATGGGAATTACTAATCAGAGAAGATGTCATCTGGGTGAAAATAATTTCTATTTGTGATGCTGCCTGGTCTCATCAGTGCTATGATTCCTGTATGGTTCACAGTCTGATGATGACTTAAGTCCCAATATCTCCTTACCATTGTTAAAGTAAAGACATACTGGGAGTTGTAGGTTCATGCGATACAATTGTATATGGGGCTGACCTGATATTACAATTGATCGCTGTACTAAGCTTGGTGATTTATTCATGTACTGGCGGAGGTTTTGGCGCTGCATTCGTGTACTGACGGTAGCTCTGATCCTGAACCATGTGGCAATTGAAAACGTGCTTTGTGGCTATGTTAAGACTTAAAAATCATCAAAACTTACCGTTTTGAGCTTCTGATAAGGAGTTTGCGAGATTTTGCTCTGTTTTTGTTCCAAAAGGTTAGTGTAAGTTTGCATATGTTCACACTCGTTTTTTGGAGAAGAAACTGTGCAGAATGTCTACAAATCCTTCTTAAGTACTGAAAACTTGGTTCTGGTGATGTAGTAATGTTACTTATGGTGATGTATTCATATGAGTACCCCTTTACGTTTTTTCTGTCCCTTTGGATTGGTTCAGTATGGCATTCTGGCCCTTGGACCAAAAAATGCTCTACAAATTAACGGTCTATAGGATATAAATCATTAGACTAATATGTCTACTGTGCAATAACATGTCTATATTGGAAGGGGGACATACAGGTGTCATCTGGCTGGTCAGACAGATAAAGACATTTCTTACATTATCCAAGTCCTTCCGCAGGGCAATCTTACTGGTAACCAGTTCATGAGCCAAGTCATCATTTTCCTGCTCCAGCCTCATATTTGCCTCTTGGAGTCGTCTGTTTTCACGCTAAAAAAAAAAAATGTTTGAAATGCCAATTGTCTTAATCTTTAGGTATATGTACAGGTATATCTTGTAGGGCATGTCTCCCTTGCACACACAGGCTTTTGGGGTAAAAAGATTAATCCAAGTATTACCAAGGTTTGCATAAAGTTAACCTGAAGAAACATTAGCTAGAATCCCAGGGTACATATTAACCGCCCCCGGCACGGAGCTGTGGAGTAAGTAACATGCAGATCAGATTTACTTAGTGCCTATAGAAATAGTGTATATAGTGACAGGGTCTTCTATAGATCCACATCTGTTCTCCTTAAATACTTAAAGCTTAAAGGTTAGTCTGCAGCATTTTCTGCTGATCCTGGAAAAGCCCACTGGTAGAAATCTTGCAGAGAACTCTTTGTCTTTTGTCCAACTGAAGCCCGTTGTCTTAGTCAAGGGGGTTGAAATGGGGGGAGGCTCCTGCTGCAGCCATTTGACAAGCTGGCCATATATATTAGATGGATGTCAGCTGAATGATGCAGCGGCCGATAGCCAACGCTTCCATACGCAAGAACGCTCGCTCGGTCACGCGCTCCTGTGTTCTGTATGAGAACACGTCGGCTCGTGGCTCAACTCTGGGAGACCAATGTGATTGGCAGTCCAAAACCGGACATACATTATGGACATCTCTCTCAACCATCGGTTCGCCGGTGCCTCCATACCCATTAGACCGTCAACTAAACCTGTCGATATCGGTGGGCTCACCCACAGTTGTCTAATGTGTACAGGGCGGGGGGCTTTACAGTCACAGGCAGGAGAACTCCATGAGAAACACGAAGGAGAATGTAATAAGACAAAATCGGATCAAAGGAAAAAAAAAACAGAAAAAATATAAGTAGGAAGAGCCGGAACATTTTTTTAAAAATTTTTTTAGAATTTTTTATTGGAAACAAATAAGAATTTGACATACATTAAATATAACATTCCACATTGAACTGTTGCTCAAATCTTAGGGCTCTGGAAAATGTATCCAACCTCCGTGGACTGATTGAGGCTTTACTGCATATCAATAGGGTGGGTAATCATACTGGTTCGCGAATGTAAAAGTGTAATAAAAAAGGGGGGTTTAATAGGGACAAAAAGAAAACATCAATATAAAATGCATAAAACACGGTATTACTTACCTCAAACCTTTCAACCGGGTCTTCCTGTTGGGCTTGCTGCTCTCTCATCATTTGATATTCACGCTCGTATTTTTTGAGCTTTTTCTGACTAATCTAAAATGTAAAAGGGCAAAATTATTACTAGGCAGATTCTGGGGGAGATCTATGTCCGGCTCATAGATCTTAACAGATCATTTGCATAGTAAGAAAAATGTGGATTTCTCGGGAAAAAGACAATTATCAGCTTCCTCTTGTTTAAACCAACCAACTGAACTTCACATAAGTTTTGCTCCAGCGCTGCCTCTCCGCTGCAGATCGTGTTATTTACAAGCTGCACTGATGACATCAGCACTACAGCAGACGTGACCACTGCAGCCAATCACTGGCCTCAGCAGCTCTGGAAATCTGATAAAAATCTGAATAATTTGTGATCTGTATGCTGGCAAACAATTCCTTTCCTGGCAGATAAAATTCTGGCCCCAGTGTTGTTCAACATTTTTATAAATGATCTAGCTAAGGGAACTGAAGGTAAACTACACAAATTTGCAGATGATGCAAAGCTAGGAGGGACAGCTAACACTAGAGAAGACAAAGGATTCAGAAGGATCTAGATAAGCTTGAACAATGGGCAGCAACTAATAGGGAGAAATGAAAGTTTCTACATCTGGGCAAGAAAAATGAAAATTACATCTACAGAATGGGAGGAATAGAACTAAGCAACAGCACGTGTGAAAAAGACTTGGGTATACGAATAGATCACAGACAGCACATGAGTCACCAGTGTGATGCAGCAGCGGAAAAAAAGGCAAATACAGTTCTAGGAAGTATTAAGAGTAGGGATGAGCGGACCATGCGGATGTTCAGGTTCGGCAGGTTTGATGAACCTACAGTTAAAAGTTCGATTCGGGACCGAATTTGACCTCAAATCCAAACCCAATAGAAGTCAATGGGGACCAGAACTTTGGTGCGTAAAAATGGCTGTAAAATGATAAGGTCTAAGGGGCTGTGAAAGGAAACTAAAAGGGGGACAATTGCCCTGCAAACAAATGTTGATAGGAAAATGATTTAAAATAACAAAATTAAAATAATAAAAAATTATATTCTTGAACCAGGAGCCGGAGGTCCAAGTGGAGCACGAGGTTCAGGAGTAGTTGAAGGTGAAAGAAGCGGAAAAGGAGGAGGTAGCCAACATTGCTTTTTTATTGATTTTTGGGGATACTCTGAAAACTTGCAGTGTAATAATCTGCCCACCACTCTCTCTGTATACAGGCCGTATAATACTTTGAAATTTTTGGGGTTGAAAACAATGAGGAGAGCATCAAATAGGAGACGTGGTCACGTTGCTGGTGATGTAGCTGCTGCAGGGAGAGGGCATGATCAATCTGTGTCTCCTACGCACCCAAATGAAACCCCTTCTTCTGGTGCACGCAGGCGTCGGGGCGTTCTGTGGAATTTCGTAGGCCCGAATAACGCTGGATGAATGGCGAGGACAGAACAAGAAGAGATGGTTTTACATTGGTTCGCTGAGAGTGCATTCAGTCCTTTTGCTTTGTCTTTCACCCGGTCCCCTGCTGAAATCGCAGATTTGGCACATGCGGTCCATGGGCATCTGTCTTCCACCTCACCCCCTTGCAAATCAGACAAGCAGTCTGAGCACCAAGTCGTGCAGAAGTCACTTCTGCCTTTTGACGACTGCTGGCAGTGGTTCCGTGGACCATCTACCGGGCCCTGATGATGCTCATGGCGAAACACAGGTGACAACTGCTGCAGATTCCTGCTGTGTGCACCCTGGAAAGGACGGCAGAGGTGAGGACTGGGTGGAACATCCTGCTGGGGATTATTATTATTTATTTCTATAGCACCATTGATTCCCAGGTCTGTACATACAAATCACAAATAGAATTGACAAAGACCCAACTAATAGTCACAGACAGGTACAGAGGGGAGTGGACCTGGCCCCTGGCGGCCTCACATTCTACAGGATGGTGGGGAAGGAGACAGTAAGTCCGGAGGCTGCAGCAGCTCTGGTGTTGGTGAGGTGGCAGCAGGTTCATTGCAGGCTGTAAACTAATAATATTAGCAAATACTTCCAATTAGAAATGTAGTATAGTCCTCCTGATACACTATGTTGTTTACCCCATGTGCAGGGTATTGCGGTAGCTTAGGTATCCATGGTTACGACCACTAGTAACTAACTCACTACATGAGTGGTCGTAGCCATGGATACCTAAGCTACTGCAATGCCCTGCACAAGGGGTAAGCGACACAGTGAATGGGGAGAACTATACTACACTTCTAATTGGAGGTATTTGCTATTATTATTACACCTACTACATATTGGGATAGGATCTTGGCCATGGGAATATCCCTTTACCCTAAGGGCTTCTCCGGTTTATCCATGTCAATCCAGCCTACTTGACTTCATGTTAAACATTAAAGATCATTCCTAATCACGACACCCCATTTTAGATTGAAAACTGAGAACGTGGTCAATTTGGCTTTAAAAACAACCTGTGGAGAGGTGTCAGGGCATGCGCACACTACATCTTTTTTTTCCAGGTGGATTCTGCCTAAAAAACGCAACGAAAAACTGCAGCAAAAAAATGAACATAATGTGCAGCAATGTAAAAACGATACTGCTGTTGCGCATGCTCATTTTTCTAATTTTTTTTTTTAACTTCTTCAAAGTTCTAAAACCGTGAAGTGGTTAAAGGAAGCAGGATGATCATTTTTTGAGCTGATATCGCTAGGAAATGGTCCACTTGTCATAATTTAAATGTGGGAAAAAATACAAGGATTTCAGGTGTCTTAAAGACGCTGTATGCACATAGCCTTAGTGCCAGGGGACGATGCGGGCAGACATACACTAACCTACGATGGACGGCTCGGAACGGCCACGTTTATCAGAAGCACTGCTGCTCTTCAATGCTAATCAAAGGGAATCCTAAGCAGGAGACCCCCGATGTAGAAAGTCTAGCATTATGATCATGGACAGTAATCTACCAATACAAAACCCTTCATATTATAAACAGCAAGTTACATCAAATAATAGCAATAATCATTATAAAAATAAGTTACAGCAAAAAGTTAAATCCAAAGTTTCAAAAATGTTTGCAATGTTTGTCCCAGGGGATCATCAGTGACGTAACTCGCAACATATATCTCGGTGCGGGCCTACGAGGACGGGCCTGACGTGTGGTCACTGACGTCCTGGAACGGGTCCATACTGCTCTTATCGACAGGACTTTATGTCCTGCTATACATTGTCCTACACCAGAAGCTTGTGAAAAAGTCCGATAACTAAGAAAAAGGAGCCACAATCACACAGATAAGAGGCAGAAAGCAGTAATCTGCAGGATACTTACACCCGTGAGTCAGCAGAGAGGAGCCGCCGCAGAATGCAGCTTTCCCCGGGCATGCTGAGACAACAGACAGGATATCCTTGGATGGAAACAAAACCTCTTGCATTATTAACCACTTTCCAGACTAGCAGGGCTCACTAACAGCGTGCATGGAGCATAAAGCCAAGCGGACAATTACAGATACCGATAGCGGGGCAGAGTTAAATGCTGGATGCGGAGAAGCACAGACCGGCCATTAGAGGCTATCCTAGCCGAACCACCGTAACGCAGAAACAGAAACATTTCCCACGGTTCTCTCTACAAAGCTGATTCTCTATTTATTACCTAGAATTGGATTTTTGTCTTAATTTGTCAGCGTGGTTAGAAAGTGGCACGTGCTGACAGCAAAGCAAACTGCAAGAACGAAACCCCGACTCCCTGTTCTTCCTTACAGCCTTAGGATTGAATGGGAGAGAAGGTTTTGCTATGTAATCTGAGAGCAGCAGAGACCCTGATTCCAGTGATGTGTCACTTACTGGGCTGTGTGTCTCTTTCAATAAAATCAGTGATTTATCAGTAGTGGGCTAGCATAACAGGACTAGATATCTGGTGCCTCCTAGTCAACTGCGCTGTATAAAAACATGCAACGACCACTAATTAGCAGCATACTGCCTATGCACAGTGCACACAGAAAGCTGCCAATCACTGATGAGGCTGGGTTGCACAATTCTCAGTATTCTGAGCTCTGCTAGATCTGCAGCAGAGAAAACTGTGATTGTTATCAAAATAACAACAGGCAGGATCAATACTGAATCAAACACTTTTGGTGCACACATTTTTGTCAAATAAACAAATTGTAATAGGACAGTGAACAAAACATCAAGAAAAGTTTATTTACACCCATGAGCCCTTGAGGAGCCATGTTTAGTTCATTTCATACTCTTCTATCTATCTATAAGCTTATGGTTTAACTCCCACCTTTTTGGTTTTTTTTCGGGTAGCCACGACCCAACTACTTATCGGAGCTGGGTAGAAATGGCGTGAAATCACCAAAAATTGCTCATTTTTTGAAAAACTAATTGTACAAATATTTTGTCACTCCTCAAAGCTTTAACTCCAGAATGCTACCATAAAAGCTTTGATGAATGGGGACAATAGGGCCAATCCAAAGAGACTGACGTAGCGCACGTTCGCTCCACGCCAGACTTGCTGGAGTACAAGGAGCTGAATTCATTAGGGGGTGCAGGCCAGTTCATACAATATGGCACATCTTGTGAGCGGAGTGCTCCTCTGTGCACCACACCATAAATGCTACTCCAGTCCGGGACTGGATGCCGACACTTGATAAATTGGACGGCGAGAGTGGTCACACCCCAGATCTGCTGATTAAAACTGGTGCAAATACTCCAAAAGTCCCGCACAACACTGCGCTGCGAAAAAAACGGAGCAACTATTCAAAACATTTTTCAGCACTTTCTGATGAAAAAGCTATGATGAATTGTCTCCAAAGTATATTTATCTACTATTTATACATACCCTTTTTAAATACAAGAGACCCCGCCAACCCTGCGGGTAAAATAAGAAAAGCTTATACTCCCGCACAGTCACCATTCCAGCAATGTCTTCTTGCACTCGTTTGACACGGTTCCACCACATGAGCGCTGCAGCCCATCACGACCTGCTCACGCTGCAGAAGGATGTGTGAGAACTGCAGAATAGCAGCTATTTTTTCATCGTGCAATTTCTAGCGTTTTCTTCCTACACAATCAATTAAAGCTCATCACAACCTATTAAATATCCATTACAGCGGCATTTGGAAATATTAAGCGTATTTTGCGAGATGTAATACTATGACCGCCGATGCCCATGAAGGTAATTGGTTACAAGTATATGCCGCAGCTACTTGTTGAAACTAAATACGCTATCGCTGTAGCAAGGCCTCGCCGTATTTACAGCATTTTCCGATTCTCACAATGAACTCCCCCCGGTGCCGTAATGAGACTTTGCAATGATCCAGAACAGTGGAAGTATCCGGGAAATTGTGTTATCAAGGGTTAACAGATGGGTTTGCTGTCTGATCATGCACTCCCAGAAATATCTTATATTAACATATTCATGTAGACAGGGGAAAAAAAAACCCTAGAGGGACCTAGGACATCATAGAAAAAGTAAAAAAGATCTGTGTGATCAGTAATGTACAGGAGAGAAGAACATCAAGAGAGATTTACAGCATTAGCGGAGTGCGGTGAAAGGGCGTAAATCTACATATCTGGCGGTTTTGTGTGCAGCAATTTGTGCTTCGTCAGCAGCCTGTCACATCAAATGACTTAAACGCTAAAATATCCTATAATGGGCAATTCATGAGCAAAAGAGGATTTACCCGGCAGTGAGCGAAGCATACAATCGGTCGTAAACCAGCCAGCAATGATATTGTGCTTGGCCCTTCAGAATTTTATGAGATCCCCAACTTACAAAATATCTTTGCCCTCAGAGTTTCCAGGCGGTAGATACTGTCATTTCTTATCGTGATGTTGCCTTTACATTTGGTTCAAACATGAGCTGAATAGCATCATCTATCAGACCGTTATTAATTTACCTTTAGGCTGCAGGCCAGTTCCATCAACTTTTTAGCATTGTCTTCAGAGCGATATCTTTTTGGAAGCTGAACACGGAAGAATTTTAGTGCACCCTCAAAATCTGTGAGGAGCAGGTCGTCCTTAGAGGTCTAGGAGGAATTGGATGGATGGGTGATGTATCAGTGGAAAAAAAGATGAAAAAGTATGTTCAAGTCCAAATCTGTATAATAATCTAGCAAACATCAGACGTGACTGAAGAAACACATACCTTTAATAGTCCCAGTGCAACATTAAAAATTACACTTATACCCTGCGGAGCAAACAGAAATTGTGAATTATTACGAGCACAGTCCTGTTAATTAGTTTTTATATCTTAGATATTTATGGTATTATAAGGTTCCCATATGTCAGGAGACTAGGAGACCCCTTTCTATACTTTATTCAGTGAGTGAAACAAGGATTGAATATCACCAATTTTCTCAGTAAATCTATTTCTAAAATGTGTTGTTGACATGAAATTCTCACCAGTTGTCGGTAACAACCCGTTCAATCCACACAGGCAAAGAAATGAAACCATAGAAGTCCGTAAATTAAAGTAATGTTTAATAATGAGAAATGACACAGGTATAAAAATTATTGAATATATGAAGAAAGATAGATCCAAAAAGCCATGGAAAGTCCTTATACCAGCTGAAATCCATCAGTAATTAGAAAGCAATCCTGCCACTTAGTGAAAAATAATATCAACTGGTTCAACTGATGGCCTTTAAAAAGGTGTCTCATTATCAAGGTGTCACACCTGAAACATCTCCTGATGAATAAAACCAGTGAGCTGTCTCAAGACCTTCGCAACCTTATTGTTGCAAAACATACTGATTGCATTGGTTACAGAAGAATTTCTAAACTACTAAAGGTTCCAGTGAGAACTGTTAGGACCATAATCCGTTAGTGGAAAGAACATAATTTCACCATAAACCGGCCATGACCAGGTAATCCCTGTAGGATCTCAGACAAAGGAGTGAAAAGAATATCAGTAGTGTTGTCCAAGAGCCAAGGAGAACCCGTGGAGAAATACAGAAAGACTTTGAAACAATTGTACATGCTAATTCCAAGAAAATTAAGTAATGCACTCAACCTGCATGGCCTGTATGCACGCTCACCACACAACCTGCATGGCCTGTATGCACGCTCACCAAGCAAAACTCCGCTGCTAAACAAAAAGAACATTCAAATGCGTTTACAGGTTGCTCAATAACATTTAGACAAGCCTGAGAAATACTGGGAAAATAGTCAGGTCACGTAAGACCAAAATTGGACTATTTGGATGCCATAATACACACCATGTTTGGAGGCCAAAAGGCACCGCATATCACCCCCAAAACACCATACCAACAGTGACGTTTGGAGGTGGGCTCATCATGGTGTGGGGCTGGTTTTCAGCATAAGGCACTGGCAAACTTCATATGACTGAAGGATGGATGAATGGACAAATGTACTGAGATAAAAATCTGACGCCATCTACCAGGATGATGGAGATGAAATGAGGGTGGACATTTTAAGAAAACAAACACACGGCCAAGGAAACTCTCAATTGGTTTCAGAGAAAGAAAATAAAGCTGCTAGAATGGCCAAGCCGATCACCGGACCTGAACCCAATAGAAAATGTATGGAAGGAAATAAAGCTCATAATTTAGGGAAAGTGCCCAAGGGACCTTGGGAGTATGTGGAGTATTTGTGTGGAAGAATGGACCAAAATCACAACTAAGCAATACCTGCAACTTGTTTCTCCATACAAGAGGCATTTTGAAGCTTCACCACCAGTAAAGGCTTTTGTACGATGCATTAAATAAATGATAGAAAGTGTGTCCAATACTTCTTCCCTGTGTCATTTCTCATTGTTACACAACTTAATTTATGGACATCACTTTTGATTTCTTTGCCTGTGTGGATTGGATGGGCAGTTACCGACATCTGGTGAGAATTTCATGTCAATGGCACATTTAGAAATAGATTTACTTTGAAAATTGGTGACGTGTTCATTGCTTATTTCACCCCCTTCTTGTGACGGGTTTACCGCGACAGAGTGGCCAGAAGACTGTACTCCTGCATCGATTAGAAGCATGTCTTCACATTCAACGGTGCAAGTTTCTGTTGGCAATTGCATGGAGGATCTCAGCTGTTCTGTATTGGCCACTCCCCTCTCCTATATATTCCCTCCTCTGGCAATCTGAATTGCCAGTGTTAGTCGTGTACTGCCTGGTGTGGAGGAGTCTGTTGTTGGTAGAGGCGTTTGGAGTGTTGATTTGTGACTGTTGCTTGGTATTCAAATCCTCATCCTCTCCTATTTGGTTTGCCTCCCTTTTCTCCCTGGTGCTCCCCTCTTTTGTTTATGAGTGCCTATTTGTATGATTGGCATTTTTCCTTTATCCCTGTACGTCCTCCCTTGCTAGTGTGATTTGTGTATACACATACACCATTCCTCACCCACTTCCCTGGGTCGTGGACGGGGGCAGATCTAGGGCTGATTCAAGAGGTCAGCAAAGTAGGTGGCCCGAGCATCTTCACAACCAGAAGTAATCCGGGGAGCAGGGATAGCTAGCGTGCACCTAGCATTAGTAACAGGAAAGGAGTTCTGGCCCGGTGTATTCCAACAACATAGTTGTCACACTTCTGACTTCTGGTCTTGAAAACAGATGCAGGTCAGGAATCTAGCTGTTTAAGGGATATTCTGTGAATATATTATAAATATCAGAAGCATGAGTGTCCCTTTAACTTTTTGGGAGTAGCTGTGTCACATTAAAAGGGGTTTTCTTGTTCCAGAAAACCAAAGTCTCATGGCTGCAGTTTGCTTTAATAAAATAAGTCTGCTCACTGTGCACAGGTCCAGAGCGGAGTACCTGCTGCTGCTCCTGGTGTCTGCAATGTTATTACATCCAAAGTCGAACAGTGAGCCCATGGAGTCAACTAAGGAAAAGCCAGTGAGCTTATTTATTGTCGGCTGAGCCGTCCATCCTAACGTCAGCACAGCAGATAAGAACAGACACCAGAAGCAGAAGTGGAGACTCGGAGCTGGACCTGGGAATAGTGAGCAAAGCTCAATTTCTTAAAAACGACAGGTTGGTGAAAGGGGTTTTCCAAAACCAGCCACTTTAAAGTGTATAGTGACATATAAAGCACACTGCACGCAATGTCTTTTAGATTGTGGCATTCTGGTGGTAGTGTTTAGGGTTAATTGCAATTTTTCTTTCTTTTTAAATGCAGCGTGCTCTAGCCAAGGCATTTTCTTGGAATTTTTCACAGATCCTTCTTTTCTCTAGGTCCTGGAAATTACCAAAGAATGCATGTTGTAATGTATTAAGTCTACCAGATTAAAATATTGCTAAATGCAATGTAAAAACATAATAGCTTTTTATATATGAAATATTAAGCATATGGGGTTTCCCACTCAAACTTAAAAAAAATTAAGAATGGAATATCATGCAAGTGTGTAGATGGTAAGATATTTACAAGTATAGTACCATTAAACATGTAAATATGACACTCGGCCGTCACTGGGAAGGCCTTGCTCACATTAGTGTTCTAGAATACTATATCACACACTCATCATCATGAAAAAGCAAAACAGCAGGAAGGAAAACTCATGGAATAATGGAAATCACAGGATGGATAGACACGTTACTGATCTGCAGATGATTAGTCTTCATTCTACATTTCTCTAAAATGTCTCAGTTGACGCTTTTAAACAACGCCAGGCCGCATGGTGCTAGTACTACTGTGAGCAGCCTAAACATGTTACCATAACCTGCTCCAGACTTGTCTCCCATCGAGCACATCTGGGACGTCATTAGTAAGCAACTGCAAAAGAAGCTGCCAGCAGAGGATCTTGATGATTTTCAGAACCTTCCTCAGACGACCATTGATAGCAAACAAGACATGTACATGCGAGGATTCATGCACATGGCGCTCATACTTCATACTGAATAAATCCAGATGTTTTGTAAATGTTTTCATTTTAATCATCACTTGATGTGTCTATCCATCAAGTGATTTCTATAAGTTTTTGCGTAATTGACTTTTCCTTCTTGATGATGGAATTTCAGTGTTGAAGTGTCTGTTCACCTGTCCAAGAATTTTTGTGGATCGAGTGACAGCAAAAAAAAAACCCCAAAAAAACACAAGACTTGTTTGTCTTTGAGGAAAGTCACCCGTTCAAAACAATAAATGGAGTGCACACAAGCGCCATTTATGTGCAATCCATGAGCTGTCGTTTTTTTT
>VIAB01010722.1:40947-55529 GCA_009801035.1 Oophaga pumilio | reverse complement strand
CCCCCGCTATATCAGACTCTGGTGTGCACTGGCAGCAAAACAGCAGATACAGAAATAACAGAGAACAAAAAATACATAAACTGTCTCTGGTGTGAACAGCGGATGCAGAAATAACAGGGAACTGAAATGCATAAACAATGGCAAATGAAAACCAGTGTCCAGCACAGGCCCCACAAGGGAACCTGGCTGAACAAACCAATAGGGCAGAAAGCTGAGATACACAAAAACACAAGCCATAGAAATAAACAGCAAATGACTTATCTGAAAGTTGCAGGAAAAAGCAAGCAGCAAGCTGACTTCCAAAAGAAACCAGGAAGAACTAAATCACCAGCGAGGATCATGGGAAGGTAGCTCACTTATATCTCCCCAGTCAGTCCCACCTGATTGCCACTCATCGCCCCCAGGTGATGGACTTATGATAGCCAAAGCAGCTTCATTACTATCAGCAGCCACCAGAGGGAGCCCAAACCCAGAAGTCATATCCAGAGCATTCACAACAGGAAAGCAGGTGTGAACAGATGCTTACTAAGAGTAACCATCTCCATATATAACCAACAAATAAATCTGCACTACAGCACAGAAACATGAAATATTTGACAAATGAATTGCATTACTGCTCTATAAAATGGGAAAAATTGAGAATACTTAGTGCATAAATTTGCCAATTCATGTGTATCTGGCAACCACGATAAGTCTTGAAGAGGATTCACATTAGGCAGGTTCCCAGGAAAGAGAATCGCCTTATCGCGGCTGCCAGGTACACATGAATTGGCCATGTATTCTCAATTTTTCCCATTTTTTTAGAGCAGTAATGCAATTTAGATTTCATATATTTCATGGTTTCATACCATAGTGCTACAGACTGCAGCTTTATTTGCTGTAGAAAATAATAATCTGACCTTTGTTCAGGGCACAAGCTACATAGGCCATGTCCCACAATTTCCTACTTGCAGGTAGGATGGTTATGATTCCCTCCGGTAATCAGACATTTGATCCTACTGAAAGGAATACGGGATATCTGTAATTGATCAAGAAGATTCCTAAAATGTCACAGAACACTGTGTAATCACCCACATATGGGATAACTATTTCACCTAGTCTTTGTATATGAGGCGCAGGTCTTAGGGAAACATACTTTCATAAAAGGAAATGAGGTCTAAAGAAAGAGGAATTTGGTTTCCAGTTACAGACAGTGACCAGTGGAGGAGTCTGCCATCCGTGCCCTCCGTCCTGCTATGTCAGCTTCCCTTGAGAATGTAGTGGGAGCTGCGAGCAATAAAGGTTCATGAGGTCTAGGGAATTGGTGCAATGGACTGGGAAGGTCCCTCAGGTACCGATGTGATACACAACTTCCTACAGGTGGAGCTGCACATAAGACATGAAATAACCTCATTATCACGATCTACTCCAGTAAAAGGTGGTGTCCAAATGAAAGAAATATAGTTAAATGTTTTAAAATTGGTAATATACAAACAGAGTGGAAGAAATCTTGAAGTATAGCCCTACCTATTGGATGCAGCAAGCCTAAAACTCAATGTCGAGCCTTACCACGTGACTTAAGAAAAGAAGCCAAACCAGAAACTCCCTTTGCAGATTCGTGTTTTGGAGTGTTTGGCGTTCACCAAAACATGAGATCTAATTTGACTGGATGAGAGGCCCCTGATGGGCAGCATTAATATTATTTTATTATTATTATTTATTTATATAGCGCCATTAATTCCATGGTGCTGTACATGAGAGGGGTTACATACAAAGTATAAGAGATAACCTCTTTCCTTGTGCAAAGTACCAATGTAAGGAGACTTATAGGCCATTCAGTGCTCTGCTGGGAATTCAAATATGCAAGGTGCCTATTCCGAGATGAGAGGCAAACACCCCGAAACTTGTGTCTGCAAATTGAGTTTATAGCTTCTCTTCTTATCCAAAGTCATGTGACAAGGCCATTTAAAGGGTTGATATTGGCTTTTAGGAATATTACCCCCAATAGCTGGCACTACAATTCCTGTCCTATTTCTCTCTGAAGAGGAAACTTGCATGTTTACATTTCAGAGGAGCATTGTATGGCCTATATGTCTACTTACGCTGGCTTGGTACTTTCAACAAGTAGAAAATTTACCCCTTACACCCCCTATAAACTGGTAATTAATGCAGCTTTACGTCTGAATATTGAGCTACAAGCTCCCGTCTTCGGTTTCTATCCATCCCCTTCTGGTTTATGTCACCTACATGAAACTATTTCTTGCATTTGCCCATTATCGGAGCTGTATGCAGTCATTACCTTTTTTTGTCTGTGTCGGATTTTACAGAGAAGGGAGTTGGCTTGGCTAATGAAGTAGTCAGTCAGCCAGTCCCCTTCACACTCTGCTCATGTGCCATTGTCCTAGGGTGACAATTGAAAAATCTGGCACTCAACTTCAGAATTTGTGATTTTATTGCATCCGTGATATGATAGTAATCAAACAGCAAAACGTTTCGGTCCACAAACGGACCTTCGTCAGTTGCGTTTGTGATTACTGAGTCAACTTAGAGCCAAATGGAGCAATCAGAGGCAATAACCGCTAAGCAATAAAATCACAAATTCTGAAGTTGAGTGCCAGATTTTTCAATTGTTACTATTACGGTCTGGGAACCTATCTTGGCACCTTCCCATTATATTGCTGTGCACACGCTTTTCCTTCTAATATATTGTCCTAGGGTGGACAGGAACCAGAGGAGGACTTAGGATTAGAAGAGTAGGACACCTTTCACTACAATATTTTTCCAGTGGTCAGGGTCTCCGTTAGTGGCCAAAAGCCCTTTTGCAAATCAGCTGCTCCATAAAAGTCACAGCTGGTTTTGGCTGAAACTGCATGGCCTATATGAATCATGTCTGATTTGCTTAGACTGCTTTGTGGGACACCAACGAGGGTATAGTAATCAGTTCTGAGCCAGATTGTTCTGTGAAGACCCCTTTTCCTGGCATATGAACATTGATTTGATCCCTCGCATGTATAGCCGAGCTCGGCTTCCTCTGGTGATACCTGCTGATCACCAGTGTTTGAGAAGCTGTCTCCACTGTGCCTCCAAGCACAAGGCTCTCTTCTTGAGACCACTGCTACATGCTGCTAATCAAGCAATAGCACAGATCTCAGATTGCCAGAAAGTTATTTACTAGCACTGTAGAGTGTACAGCGGCCATTAGTAGATCTGATCAGATTCACATCAGAACATACTGACCATAACTGTACCACGACTGAGCAGCCAAGCCTGCAGAGTCTCCATAACCCTGCATCTCCTGTCCTCTCTATGAATAATCCCACCCAGGTCACCGTATGCGATGAAATATGAGAATTCAGCAGAATGTTTCACTCCGCGAACTGACAATGGCGGGGTACTGCACCTTTAATAGGACATGCACCGTTGGTTTAGTGAGCAAAGCCTGGCCTGGAATAAACAACATGGCCTGACGAGAAAATAAAGCCGCTAATCCCCAGCGCTCTGTGTAGTAATCCCTCCAGAGTCAGCTTATTAGTTCATATTAGGCTCACAGACCCTTCACCGTCCCCGTGAGAAGAAAACGCAGCCCAGGCTGGGGGAGATGGTGGCTCCGCTGTGACTCCATCGGGCACACACCCCATCACAGGCTCAACTGAACGAAAGAATTAAAAATACCGCCACACATACACATATATACATCTCATATAGCCACTGAATTGTAAAGTGCTGCAGAATGTTTGCACAAACAAAAACTATTATTTATTGTGTTATTATTATTATTATTAGATGCAATTCCTTAATAATTATCTTCTAAGGGCCAGGACTAAGAGTGATTAGGACAAGCTACATCACAATGCCACAGTATTTTTACCTATTCTATGCATGTGTGGCGGCGGCTTTTATTACGGCAAGTATAGCTGGCACTCCCATAGGGATAATGTGGGTGGTAGTGTTATATGAGCGCTTTATCTGCCACCTCTTGCGGTTCTATCAGAGGTGTAACTTGAAGCTCACTGGCCCCATAGCAAAATCTCCAACAGGGCCCCAACTATCCCAGGTCTGTGTTTAATGAACATTTGTTAGCGCTATGGCTTGCACTTAAAGGGAATGTATGTCACCAGGGTTTTGCTATGTAATCTGAGAGCGGCCTAATGTAGGGGAAGAGACCCTGATTCCAGCGATGTCACTTATTGGGCTGCTTGGTGCAGTTTTGATAAAATCACTTTTCTCCATTCTAGAGCTATCAGTTCTTTGAATTCTGAGCCAGGCATAACCCCGCCCACATCACTGATTGGTGGCATTCTGTGTACGCAGTAATTTAATTGGTGGGGTTATAAAGCATTCATGAATATGGAGGACTACATTGGAAGAGACAAATAGTCCTTTAGTGATAATCTCCTGCAGATAAAACACTGATTTTATTGAAACTGCAACAAGCAGTCCAGTAAGTAACACATAGCTAGAATAAGGCTCTCTGCCCCTACATCATGCTGCTCTCAGATTAAATAGCAAAAACCTGCTGGCAGATTCCCTCTAAAAGGTGGCAACTACTGGTGCCGTTGTGATGAATCATCAGAAGTTGCCTTGTCCTGATGTCCATTAGATGAATTTTCTCTTTCACATGCTAAATGCTGAATCTCCCATGGCTGCAGAATGGTGTGGCATCTTTGTCACTTCTCTGTGAATACATTCACAGGTACAAGTTGTTGTAAACTGTATCTGTCACTGGGTAAACGTTCAATTCCTGTGATTTACACATAGGGGGGTGAACCTGCTAACTTATCTTATCAATGAACCGCTCTTAAACCCAAATGTGTTGTTCCTATAATATGTCATAAGCAAAAGAGGAAGCCCGTTAGTTCAAGCTTATCCAGAGCAGTGTGACAATATAGCAGCAGGGTGGAGTGGAGGGGTGGGGATTCAGCAGCTGCAGGGAGGAGGGACACTGACGAGCTTTCAATAAGGGTGGGTGGGTGGACATTCAGCAGCTGCAGGGAGGAGAGACACTGAGGAGCTTTCAATAAGGGTGGGTGGGTGGAGATTCAGCAGCTGCAGGGAGGAGGAACACTGAGGAGCTGTCACAGGCTGGGTGGGTGGAGATTCAGCAGATGCAGGGAGAAAGAACGCTGAGGAGCTGTCACAGGCCAGGTGAGTGGAGATTCAGCAGCTGCAGGGAGAAAGGACCCTGAGGAGCTTTCGATCAGGTTGGGAGGGTGGAGATTCAGTTGCTGCAAGGAAGAAGAACATTAAGGAGCTGTCACAGGGTGGGTGGGTGGCGATTCAGCACCTCCGGTGAGGAGAGACACTGAGGAGCTTTCAATCAGGCTGGGTGGGTAGAGATTTAGCAGCTGCAGGGAGAAAGGACCCTGAGGAGCTGTCACAGGCTGGGTGGGTGGAGATTCAGCACCTGCAGGGAGGAGTGATGCTGAAAAGCTTTTGATCAGGCTCGGTGGTTAGAGATTCAGCAGCTGCAGGGAGGAAGAACACTGAGGAGCATTCAATAAGGGTGGGTGGGTGGACATTCAGCAGCTTCAGGGAGGAGAGACACTGAGGAGCTTTCAATAAGGGTGGGTTTGTGGAGATTCAGCAGCTGCAGGGAGGAGGAACACTGAGGAGCTGTCACAGGCTGGGTGGGTGGAGATTCAGCAGCTGCAGGGAGGAAGAATGCTGAGGAGCTGTCACAAGCCAAGTGGGTGGAGATTCAGCAGCTGCAGGGAGAAAGGACCCTGAGGAGCTTTCGATCAGGTTGGGTGTGTGGAGATTCAGCTGGTGCAAGGAAGAAGAACATTAAGGAGCTGTCACAGGGTGGGTGGGTGGAGATTCAGCAGCTGCAGGGAGGAGAGACACTGAGGAGCTTTCAATCAGGCTGGGTGGGTAGAGATTTAGCAGCTGCAGGGAGAAAGGACCCTGAGGAGCTGTGACCGGCTGGGTGGGTGGAGATTCAGCAGCTGCAGGGAGAAAGGACCCTGAGGTGCTGTCACAGGCTGGGTGGGTGGAGATTTAACAGCTGCAGGGAGGAAGAACGCTGAGGAGCTGTCACAGGCCTGGTGGGTGGAGATTCAACAGCTGCAGGGAGAAAGGACCCTGAGGAGCTTTCTATCAGGTTGGGTGGGTGCCGATTCAGCTGCTGCAAGGAAGAAGAACATTAAGGAGCTGTCACTAAGTGGGTGGCGATTCAGCAGCTGCAGGGAGGAGAGACACTGAGGAGCTTGCAATCTGGCTGGGTGGGTAGAGATTTAGCAGCTGCAGGGAGAAAGGACCCTGAGGACCTGTGACAGGCTGGGTGGGTGGAAATTCAACAGCTGCAGGGAGGAAGAACGCCGAGGCGCTGTCACAGGCCAGGTGGGTGGAGATTCAACAGCTGCAGGGAGAAAGGACCCTGAGGAGCTTTCGATCAGGTTGGGTAGGTGGAGATTCAGCTGCTGCAAGGAGGAGTGATGCTGAAAAGCTTTTGATCAGGCTCGGTGGGTGGAGATTCAGAAGCTGCAGGGAGGAAGAGCATTGAGAAGCTGTAACAAGTGGGGTGGGTGGAGATTCAGCAGCTGCATGGAGAAGGAACACTGAGGAGCTGTCACAGGGTGGTTGGGTGGAGATTCAGCAGCGCAGGGAGGAAGAACACTGAGGAGCTGTCACAGGGTGGGTGGAGATTCAGCAGCTGCAAGGAAGAAGAACACTGAGGAGCTGTCACAAGCGGGGTGCAGGGAGCAGCAGCTTCAGGGAGGAGGGACACTGAGGAGCTTTCAATGTGGGTGGGTGGACATTCAGCAGCTGCAGGGAGGAGGGACACTGAGGAGCTGTCACAGGCTTGGTGGAGATTCAGCAGCTGCAGGGAGGAAGAACGCTGAGGAGCTGTCACAAGCCAGTTGGGTGGCGATTCAGCAGCTGCAGAGAGAAAGGACCCTGAGGAGCTTTCGATCAGGCTGGGTGGGTGGAGATTCAGCTGCTGCAAGGAGGAGAGACACTGAGGAGCTTTCAATCTGGCTGGGTGGGTAGAGATTCAGCAGCTGCAGGGAGAAAGGACCCTGAAGAGCTGTGACCGGCTGGGTGGGTGGAGATTCAGCAGCTGCAGGGAGAAAGGACCCTGAGGAGCTGTCACAGGCTGAGTGGGTGCAGACAGCTGCAGGGAGGAAGAACGCTGAGGAGCTGTCACAGGCCAGGTGAGTGGAGATTCAGCAGCTGCAGGGAGAAAGGACCCTGAGGAGCTTTCGATCAGGTTGGGTGGGTGGAGTTTCAGCTGCTGCAAGGAGGAAGAACACTATGGAGCTGTCACTGGGTGGGTGTAGATTCAGCAGCTGCAGGGAGGAGCGATGCTGAAAAGCTTTTGATCAGACTCGGTGGGTGGAGATTCAGCAGCTGCAGGGAGGAAGAACACTGAGGAGCTGTCACAATCGGGGTGGGTGGAGATTCAGCAGCTGCAGGGAGGAGGTACACTGAGTAGTTACATGAGCAGAGATTGAGTTGAACTTTCAAAAGGATTATACAGCCATTCTGATTTTGAATATCACAGTAAATATATCGGTCTCATCAGGTCTAATATCTATATAATATAGTATGCATTTAGTACTGTGAAATCTGGCGACAGATCTGCTGCTTTGATTTGGTACCAAAACAACTTGTCCCTCTCCTGATTTGTGAACACAAGTGTATAAAGTAATTCTTTTACTCAATCCATTGATGACCTTTATGTTGGAGTGAGCAGGTTCCTCCTATTTGTTTCCCTGTGAAGCTGGGTACTGTCAGGGACACATCAGGCAGGCATCCCATGAGTCAGCAATGACAGGAGCCAGCTGGTAGTTTGCACCAGGAGCGGATTAGATGTGAAGCTCTGTGGCTGGATACAGATCCAATCCTTTTTGCCTGACTGGTATGAGGGGGAGAGGCTGGTGCTCGCTCCATGCTGCACCCATCTCTGCCTCTTCTGCTTCTCACTCTCCCCAATGCCTGTGATCACACCATGAGAAGGACTGCGGCAGCCATCTGGAGTGCGCTCTGTCTTCTTGCAGGTAATGGAGACTTTAGCCTGGAGGTGAGGACCACAGGCGCCATAAGGGCTCTGATCAAGGGAGAAACTAGTGGAAAAAGTCTACTTGTAGCTCCTTCACAGTGTCCTTATATTCCGGATAGGATCATGAGGGCAGCTTAATTAATCTGAAACGCGTCGACTGTAAAAATGTATTATACTTGTTTTTCATGGCCTAGAATTGAGGACAACTTACTGTAGATTAAGCACTTTCCTGACTTGTACAAGTAGGGAGAAAAATTGAACTTGATGGACCTAGGCCTTTTTATTAACCGATGTAACATATCTACAAGCTGAAGAATCTAATCGATGGGGTCATCGGAGCCCGCAAATCCGCAGATCTGCAGTGTAGTATTAGATTTATGGGGGATTATATGGACTTTTATAAGAATTATAGTTGTGTTCCGTCCAATATTACTTGCACTGTGGATCATTTAATCAGAATTCTCGATTTTTTACACACTCTTATGGTGACTTTTCTATACAATCGTGCTGTTCCCTGAAATATTGGATTTATTGGTGCATTATGTGGATGGAGACGGAGTAAAATCCTGATTCAGATGAGTACTATTGTGATGCTCTGTTTACCATGTAGATACAATGTATACACAATCATAATCTACTCATGCTGCAGGTTGCCAGGGCATCCTGGGAGTAGTAGTTTCACAACAGCTGGTGTGCCGCAGGTTAGTTATGGTAGAGAAAATCAATTTAAGCTTTTCACTGATCCATAATTGGTTTAGCCAAATTGTCATCGTCAATCTGTATCTGCGGTAATTCATTAGCGTGCAAAGTGTAATTAGACAGTAATTACTGCTCAGGTCTGGTTGGAAGATGAAGACGCATTAAATATCTGGATCGAAGAAATCAAAATGCTGAATATTTATGCACATTTTGCTAAATATGTTCTTTTTTTTATCATAAATCAAATTTTTGTTTGGCTCCTGGAAAGTAGGGAAAACGTAACTTGATCATTTTTTTTTTACACTTTTTGTTTTAGATTTTGGTTTAAAAGCCTCTAATTGTGACTGTAAGGAGGATGAGTTGTACTTAATGGGAATTTTGTTGTGGGGTTAATAAATCTATTTCCCTGGAGCCAGCGCTGCCTGGTACTGCCCTGTGCATTGTGCTTGTCTTCAGTAATGGACGGCTTGTGTCAGTTCTGGGAAGAATTCGCTGCATTCCTGTGTGCGATCACTCCTGATGAACATGAAAAGGGAATTCTGGGGGAGGTAAAGCAGAAGAAATGAGCTTCAGGGATGAGGGGCATCTCCTTAGACTTGTGCACAGGGAGTTTCTGCTCCAAAAACTCAGCAAAAAGACTCAGTTTTTCTAGGAGGATTTGGAAAGTTCCAAAAATTCCTCAAAAAACTAAGTCTGCAAGTGCCCTAATTCTACTCAGGAGTCAGTAACCTGCGACTCTATGGGTGTTGAAAACCTACAACTCCCAACATGGCCTAAAATGCTGGTAGTGTAGTCTCACAACAGCTGCAATGCTGCAGTTTTCTGACCCATGTTGCACCAAGAGTGTGCCAATTCCAAAATGAGTAAAAATAATAAATACTTTAGGGGGGTGGCGGTGGCCCACCATAACAATTTATCACCTCTGCAATGGACAGGAGATAAGCTGCTGATTGATGGTGGTCCAGCCTCAGAGCTCCATTGTCTATTATGGCGACACAGATAAATAAGTGCTGCACCTGGTGGTCTCCATCAGTCCAATAGAACAATGAACGGAGGAGTACTGGTGTGCAAAAATTCTTCATTTTGCAAATGGGAAACCATCCCTCCATTCAAACAGGGAGCTCCAGAGCTCTGATCTTGGGGATTAAGGGGGCTTCAGAGGTCAGACCCTCAGTGAATAGGAACTTATCAGGTATGCTGTGGAGAGGTGGTAAATTGTTTAGTTATGGTGGGCCAAACCCTAACATTTTTACAATTGTTACTAATTTTACAATTTTCATGTTGCACGACTTGGGAACCATACAGTATTGTATTGTAGTTACACTACTAAGGTTTGCCTTTCAGAAGTTTGTCCTGTCTCTCTCCCTGTCCGCCTCCCGAGCTCTGATGTCAGTAACCCTTCCTCTTCCTCATTCTGAGTATGTCAGCCATGTTGAGAAGCTCTTGTTTTGCATCTCTGGTTCAGAATCGTCTTTTTTACCTACTGTATTTGTGCATAACTACAAGAATTCAGCCTGAAAATAAACCACCTTCTGAAATCTTCATATGTGCCTCTGTTGTCAAGTCAAGCTATCTGATTAAATCTCTTCGTGTGAGTACTGTAACATAGAGACATATATAGAAACCGTTTTTCAAGAGCCCCACACTCACTGCCTAGTTATGGAGTCGGAATAATAATGGTTATATAATTTGACATACACTTGGTAGAACAGGGCGTCTGCAACTTAAATTGTTTCATAATTTCTGGGCGTACGGGGAATTCCCATCATCCAAGATTAGAGATTTGGGGAAAGTCATTATCGTCCCGCTCACTTTCACATCAGTAGACAAGCCGGGTCAGTGATGTCACGTCTATAGATACCTGCTAGGATGCGGGCGGTGTGATGTCATCCGTATCCAACTATCCTCCTGATGCAGAATTGAGTAGCGCCAGAATAAACTTTTACTGATGAGAGCAAGAGCACTTTTCTTGCAAGTGGCCACCCTCTGAGTACTTGTAATCTAATATGTGTAAAGATTAAAAGTTTCTTTTCGTTTCAATCAGTGGTGTGGGCCGGTTATTCAGGGCTCAGCATTCAGAGAACTGCTAGATCTGCAGCAGAGAAAACTGATTTTATCAAAAGTGCAGCAGGCAGCCCAGCAAGTGATTGCTGGAATCGGGGTCTCCTGCCTCTATACCATGTTGCTCTCAGATGGGGTAGCAAAAACCCCTGACAGATTCCCTATAAGGCTTAGTAGGCTTCTAGTATACAATTTTGCCTGCTTAGATCAGCCTATGGAGCACTGGCTCCTACATTTGTGTATACATATCACAATCATACATATTGTATTTGTACACACATCTGAGAGTATTTTGCAGTTAGTACGCCTGGTGTAATCTAAAGGGCTCCATATACTTTGTCCTCCTCTCTCCCCTCCTTGCATGAATTACAGACAGGTAACGAATATATTTTACTGACTAATTTGACAAGGGGACTTAAGGCTCATTCAGACTGTTGCACAGCTTCTGAATCCACACCTTTGCAGTAGAAAACTTCACAGAGCAGGCTTCATGGGATAACAAGCTTTTACTTCTTACAACATGAGGTAAAAGGAAAATGCACAGTCAATTTAGCATTGCATCAGGAAACAGGAACAAAACGAAAGCGAAACTACAAGTGAGACTATTTCTTATACAATACATTAAACAAAAGGAAACGTTACACAACATCGCCATCTACTATCAGGTCAGCATAAAGTCCTCCTTTTACTTAAAATAAGTCCTAATCTGTTGCATATGCCAACAAAGACGTCCGTGCAAATAGGTCCTAGATCAGACCACAATGCATGGACTGGCTGCGGCTCTTCCAACCTGAGCTGGACGGACTCGTATAAATGCATGAAGCTGCCACACGTGAGTCAGTAGACCAGCGGCCAGTCCATGCATTAGAGGTCCAGTCTTGAACCAATTTGCCCTGTCATCTGAATAAAGCCCCCGCAGCCAATGTTGGATAATCCACAGCCATAGAGGCTCTGGGTCTCCCTACCTGAGTGATCTCATTCATATCCATATCTGAAGGAGTTTACGGATGTATGAAATTGGCTTTAGAGTAGGTTCACACATGGCAGATTATTTGCAGAACTAAATGTGCATGCAGATAGATGTTTGGCATTTTGCAAACCACATGAAGGCTAAGTTCACACTCTGCGTTCTTGCTGGGTTTTTTTTATGCTTATTTTCAGCTGCATTTGACAGTACCAGCTATGTCTGAGATTTCAGAAATCTCATGCACACAGCTTGTTTTTTTGTCATCAGTATTCTGTGCTTTGTTTGTTTGTTTGGACATGGAGCATGTCACTTCTTTCAGCATTTTTCACCCAATGAATTAAATTGAAAAAACGCATGAAAAAAATGCACCAAAAACGCAGCAAAACCGACGTTTTTGTTGCAGCTTCTTTCCTGCCAAACACTCAGATTTTGCTGCAGCAAAAAAACCCCAGTGTGAACTTAGCCTAAATGGGGCTGTGTCTGTAACCTGTGCATGAAATGAATCATTTTCCACATCCACAGATATAGTAGTTAGACTGTTTTTCATGGCATTGCAAAACATAAGTTCAGACGTGGCTGATGATGCTGCATTGTAAGTCCATAGCCATTTCTTTTCAAACCTCCGTCTTCATCTAGTAGAAAAATTATGAGTGCGAAAATCAAATCATTCTTGTGTTTAAAAAGCTGTGGATTTTACCTTTTGCAAAACCTGGTAAAATCCACTCCAAATTTGCAACCAAATCTACAGGAGTGGATTCGCAGTCATAATATGCAATAGATCACTAGTGGGCATTTTCCACGGCAATTTCTTCTCTTGAAGCCTCCTCTAAATATTAGGAAAAAAAACTATCTTTGCTTGTACATAGATGGTAGATGTAATTCATAAAGACAGAAACAAACCACAGATGAGTTTTTCTTTTTTCAGGTATTGGTCATAAAGTGTTGAGATATTCAGATGATGTAGAAATATTCTATCAGAGCAAATAGTTGGTGATGGTTGATGCCACCACACTGTCTCATCTGCCTCCTTCACACGTCCTGGTGATTCCTGTACAACAAAAACCAGTGCTGGTGAGATCCGTGGTCTATGTCCGTGTACCATCCATATGTACGCATGTGACATTTGTGTATCCATTTGCTGTCCATGTGTCACGTACTGGTGCCTGGGAAGAAGCAGCATAGTTTGCGCTGATCCCAGGTGTTGGGTGCTGAAAGCAGCGCTCATTATTGTCACTTTGTCTCCCTGAGAGCAACGCGACCAGGCGACAATGATGAGAGTTGTATTCAGCACCTGCTGTGTCCCTCCTGTGTCAAATACAGAATTTAATTTAGAAAAATGGCATGGGCTCCAGTGTAATTTTCATAACCAGCAGAGGGAAAGCCGACAGCTGAGGGCTGATGTTAATAATCTGGGAAAAGGGACAATATACGAAAAGGTTCCCAGGCTATTAATAATAGCTCACAGCAGTTTGCTTAGCCTTTACTGGTGTATTTATGGGGACCCCAGAAAAAAATATTACATATGGTCCCCCTATAAATTCAAATTGAAACCAGCAAAGTGTAAACAGACTGCTGTGGGTTGGTATTAATAGTCTTGGAAGGGATTAGAGATATTTAACCCCTCTCCCAGGCTACCAACATCGGCCCTCAACTGCCCATGAAATAGAGCATCCATACTATGTGCGAAATCTGGCGCTTAGGCTCTCTCTTCCTACTTGCATTTTGGTGGTGGCAAGTAGGGTAATATTTCTGGGGTTGATGTCTGCTTTGTATTGTCAGCTGACATCAAGCCCAGGGGTTTGTAATTGAGAGGCGTCTATAAGACGACCCCCATTACTAACCCCAGAATAAGTTTTGAAATAAATACACAGCATTAATAAAATCCTTTATTTGAAATAAAACTAAACACCCTGTTTTTCACATTTGTTTAAGCATAAAAATAGTTATACTCATCTTTTACGCCTAATCCATAGAAGCTCATGTCCCCTTTAAAAAAACAAAACAAAAATAATAACCATATCCTCACCTGTCCGACGTGAAGATAAACCATACTGTCCCACGCTGTAATCCATCTCTGTAACATCTGGTTTGCAAACTGAACGGTGGCATGATGTGACTGTCCAGGCTGAAAGCAAGGAGACTATGACCTGCTGTGATCGCAGCTTTACTGACGAGCGGTGACACCATAGAGGTTACCGCTGTTTACTGAAGCTGTGTTCCCACTGGCAGCTCGCTGTGAGCCGGGACGATAAACTGGGGTGACCTCAATGAGATCACCAATAGTACTTGAGAATTTTCTCACTGTGCTAACGGAGATCTCATTGAGGTCACCGCAGTTCATCAGTGAAATCCCCTTGGGAATGCATCATACAATATATATGATGTTTGGGTCATTAAGACTTTCATTGAATATTCAGATTGCACCATATAGAGTTGTTTCATAAGTACAGCACTGTAGATGTTGGCTAATGCACTCCTTAAAGAATCTTCTTGAAAACGCAAATGTTTGGACTGCTGTTGTCTTTACTAATTTTGAGATATAGTATGCCTTAGGTGGCATTCTCACATGTGTGCGTCAATTTCCAAGCACGGACAGTGATAGATGGAGCTGCTGCAGATCTCCTGACTCAAATGCCGCAGCCTCATATACCCCTGATTTTGGGACAGGAGACCTGCAGCCGGTCTGTTCTCTGACCGCGACACACAGATGATTTAGATTCAGTAGTAAGGAGGAGGGTTGCTATTAATGGGGGTACAGCTGGTTAATATTTTAGGAAGGAGATGGATGTTACAAAAGAAAACAATGGCTGTTTTTTTTTCTACTAGACTTTGTAAGGGGAAATATTTTTATTAGAACCAGAGTTAAAAGCGGTA
>VIAB01010720.1:36469-52017 GCA_009801035.1 Oophaga pumilio | reverse complement strand
CAGTGATTATATTGACACCACATGTGCCTCACAGAATTTTATACAATATTTTTATCACCCAAATTTTGGTTTAGATGGATAAAATGGGCACCAAAATTTGTCCCACAATTTCTGCTAAACATATGTGGCTGCACTAAACAGTACTGTTAATCCATATGTCGAGACTCGGGAAGGGCAGAGCGCTATTTGTCTCCTAAACTACAGATTTTCCTATTTGCGAATTTATCTACAGGTGTGATGACGATTTTGACTCGACTTCATGGTTGTTTTCCAGAACCAAGAAGAAGCAGTGGATATTGCTGAGTGAAAATTGCAAACTGCTGTTATAATCCCCAGTATGTTGTAGTCCCCAGTACACTGTAGTGACCAATACATTGTAATGCCCAATACGTGGTATTACCAAGCTCATGCTTCTGGAGACATGCACCCGTAAATTAGGTTGGCTCTCAACGCTACAGAAATGCCAAACATGTGGACTCTAAATGTGGTTTAGGCACACTGGGGCTCAGAAGGCAGGAGGCATTTGGATTTTGGAGCCCAGAACTTGCTGAATTTCTTTTGGGGGGTGAGGAGTATTGATGAGCAAGTATGTCGTTGCTTGGGTTTTCCCTAGCATGCTCTAGTGCTCTCCGAGTATTTTGGGCGTGCTCAGAAATTTAGTTTGTGTCACCGCAGCTGTATGATTTGCAGCTGCTAGACAGCCTGAATACACGTGGGGATTTACTAACAAACAGGCAATCCCCACATGTATTCAGGCTGTCCACCAGCCGCAAATCATGCACCTGCGGCGACACTAACTAAATCTCCGAGCACGACCAAATGCTTGGAGAACACCCGAGCATACTAGGGAAAACACGAGCAACGAGCATACTCGCTCATCACTAGTGAGGAGCCATTTTTCTTTTCTAGAGCCTTCGCACTACAAGTCATGTGGAAGCCCCCTATATATTTCCAGTTACTCTGGACTCCGTCTGGCCTCTGTTCAGCGGTGTCATTCTTTTCAGAAGTATATAAAACTATGGCACGCCTAAAAAGACGGACACCGCCGTATCACAAATCAGACAGGGTCCGCAATGCCTCCATGTGCCTCATTATAGGCAATCTGCCACTGGGGGTTCAGTCTAAATCACGTATTTTAGATATTTACACGTAAACACCGGTGTAAGCGCTGAGCGCAGGATAAATGTGCGCCAAGCCTTACTGCGACCTTTGGGAGGCAGAATGAAAAAGTTAACAGCAGGTGAAGAATTAGTTTTATTTATTTTTTTCGTCATTCTTGGTGTGGTATAAGTGATTAGACGACTTTATTCTTTGGGTCAGTATCAGATTTATATAATTTTTTTTTATGTTTGGCTGCTGTCACAAACTAAAACACTTTTTTTTTTTTACCAGAAAACAGTTTTTGCATTGCCATATTTAGATATAATTTTTCCATATTTCAGCCAACCGAGTTATGTGGCTTGTTTTTTGCGGGACGAGTTGACGTTTTTATTTGTACCATTTTTGGGCACATGACATTTTTTGATCGTTTTCTATTCCAATTTTGGCAGGGCAAAATGAACAAACACCAACATTTCAGGAATTGTTTTTTTTTAATTTTTTGGGGTTACACATGTGGTAAAATTGATAAGGCAGCTTTATTCTTTGGGTCACTGCAATTGCAGCGATACCACATTTATATCTTTTTTATGCAGGAGCATTGCTATGGTTTGTAATTGTTTGTGCTGCACTAACGCTGCACATGATCTAACTAACTTGCTAGAGCTTGGTGACCCAGGTGTCGTCATGACGACATCCGATCACCATGGTAATAATCGAGCCCCAGTAATCGAGTCGTTGCTCGGAGGGCCGAGGGGGCTGCCTTCCTCTGCCTGCCTTCTAAATTCTGCAGTCGATATGGAGTGAGTGCCGGGTTTCAGTTGTGAAATCAGTGCACTCAAAATCGTCATGACGCATCCATACATCCAAGGTCAGTAAGTGCTTACCGACTTGGACGACGTATGGATACGTCAAAGACTGTGAAGGGGTTAATTTTTATTATTATTATTATTTATTTCTATAGCACCATTGATTCCATGGTGCTGTGCATGAGAAGGGGTTACATACAGATTACAGGTATCACTTACAGTAAACAAACTAACAATGACAGACTGATACAGAGGGGAGAGGACCCTGCCCTTTCGGGCTTACATTCTACAGGATTGTGGGGCAGGAGACAGTAGGTCGGGGGGTTGCAGCAGTTCCGGTGTTGGTTGAGGCGATAGTGGTGAGGAGGTAGCAGGGTCATTGCAGGCTGTAAGCTTTCCTGAAGAGATGGGTTTTCAGGTTCCGTCTGAAGGATCCGAATGTGTTTGATAGTCGGACGTGTTGGGGCAAAGAATTCCAGAGGATGAGGGATATTCGGGAGAAGTCTTGGAGGTGATTGGGTGAGGAGCGAAAAAGTGTGGAGGAGAGAAGGAGGTCTTGGGAGGATCGGAGATTACGTGAGGGAAGATATCGGGAGATTAGTTCAGAGATATATGGAGGAGACAGATTATAGATGGCCTTGTAGGTCAGTATTAGTAATTTGAACTGGATACGCTGAGGGAATGGGAGCCAGTGAAGAGATCTGCAGAGGGGAGAAGCGGAGAAGTAGCGAGGAGAGAGGTGAATTAGTCGGGCAGCAGAGTTAAGGATGAACTGGAGAGGTGCGAGGGTGTTAGCAGGGAGGCCAGAGAAAAGGGTGTTGCAGTAGGCGAGGCGGGACATGATGAGGGCGTGCACAATCATTTTAGTAGATTGAGGGTTGAGGAAAGGATGGATTCTTGAAATATTTTTGAGCTGAAGGAGACAGGAGGTAGAAAGAGCTTGGATGTGTGGTTTGAAGGACAGGGCAGAGTCAAGGGTTACTCCGAGGCAGCGGACTTCTTGTACGGGGGAAAGCGTGATGTCGTTAATTGTGATAGATAGGTCAGGTAAGGAAGATCTGTGAGATGGGGGAAAGATGATGAGTTCAGATTTGTCCACATTGAGTTTGAGGAAGCGGGAGGAGAAGAAGGAGGATATGGCTGATAGACACTCCGGGATTCTGGATAGCAGAGAGGTGATGTCTGGGCCAGAGAGGTAGATCTGAGTGTCATCAGTGTAAAGGTGGTACTGGAATCCGTGGGACTTTATGAGTTGCCCCAGGCCAAGTGTATAGATTGAGAAGAGTAGGGGTCCTAGAACAGAGCCTTGGGGGACTCCAACAGAGAGAGGGTGGGACGAGGTGGTAGTGTGGGAGTGGGAGATGCTGAATGTGCGGTTGGAAAGGTATGAGGAGATCCAGGATAGGGCAAGGTCCTTGACACCAAAGGAGGAAAGAATCTGTAGTAGAAGGCAGTGGTCAACTGTGTCAAAAGCAGAGGACAGGTCAAGAAGCATACCCATTATAGCCGAATTGTTGTATTCACACTGTATAATCATTTACTGTAATTCCACTGTTTGCTTTACCCTTCCCTTTGATATTGTCCCATAGGCACCACATATATCTGTGTTAATCAAATAAATTTGTTTTTTATGGTAGCACCAATTCATCTTTCTCTGCGCTGTTGAATCTCCGTATCTATTTACTTCAAATCCATGTCAATCTGATAGATACATACCTTGACTTTGTAGTGACTTTCTTTTCTGTTCCTCTAGTCCGTTTCTATAGCTTCAGTATAAGGTGGTTGTGTGGTACTGCATCAAATGCCTTTTCAAAGTCCAGATATAACAAATCTGACGCATGACCAAAATCCAAATTTACATCAGCCTCTTCATGAAAGGAAAACACAGCAAGTTGGTTAGGCACGACTTATCTTTCATCAGTCCATGCAGGTTCTTGAGTATTAGATTGTTCTCCATTGCATACTTTTGCAAGTCATCTGAAGGTGCAACTTCACATGTTTTACATGCCAATGATGAAAAACATACAGGACTAATGACAATCTTATGGATTCTCGTATTAAGTCTTCTTTAATATTAAGTTTACATCAGCCATCCTCCAATCCTGTGATATTGACCCTTTAATATGTATAAAAAAAATGTGTATTTATTGCAGTAAACATGATTCAATTCTGTTTTCATTCATTGCTCAGCTTGTCATCTTGGTTGAAATTAGTTTGTCATTAGCTACACTCTGCATAGGCAGCAACTGAGATGACAACGCTTCCTTCATTTTCATGAGACCAGGCTATGACAAACTCATCTTGATGCACTCAGTATAGCCAGCACTCTCTGCAGTGCTCTAAACTAAGTGAAGATGCACTGTTAAGCGTTACTCATTTGGCTGTTGGGGCAGAGGACAAAATTTTGAACCCCTATAGACTTTTGCGCCTGGGGCAACGATGATTATTATGATTCTCCCAATGCTACCCCGCTGCTTAGAAGACCATATCAAATGTAGATATTACAAGGCGCTGTTTTTTACTTCTGTTTTGCATTCCTGTGCATTCTCATTGATTCCTAACCCATTACAGACAATGATTGGAAAATGACAGCAGCTGCTAATTGTTTTTGTATTTAGCTATCTCAGTAAAACTATTAACTTAAGACTTATTAATGACCAGGATGTACAACAAAGATCTATATCTTTGTACTGTGTTAGCCAATAGATAGAAAAATATTTTGAATTGCGAGTCTCAATTCTAAATATTTTTCCAGGATGTACAACGCAATTCATCAACGTCAACATTGTTTTTGTGACAAGTAAGCTCACCTCTATGAGTAATGAAAGCACCACTGCCTCCCTCCAGTGAAAATCATTCTGCATTTAGCGAAAGATCTTATGCAGTCTTCTGCTTCATTATGTAGAGAGCTAAAAATATCACTACGATTACTGGCTGGTAGGCGGACAGTTCCTACAGAAACCTGCCTAGAATAGCTGCAATGTAATGCATGCATTGTTATGTTTCACTTTAATGATGGCATATTGTTTCAGGACGATTCATTGCAAAACAAACACACTTATGTCTTTTTAATGTGGGATTAAGGGAAAATAAGCCATGGCCTTTGTCAAGGTTTGCCACATACAGAGTCTGATATGACCATTTAAGCGTACAAGTTGAGCTAAGAAAACACGTAGATGCCGACTTTTCTAATTTTATTATCCCTAAAGAGGTCACAGATTTCAGTTCTAAAATTATATAACTACAGCGATGATGAGTTGGGTGTCAGGTCATTTTATTAGAAAAAAAAGTTACCAAAAAAATTAAAAGGAACTGCTTTGACCATATCCAGACCTTATGTCTGTTGATTTTGGATCCACCTCTTATTGGAAGAAGGAGATTCTAGTGATCCTTGTTCTCCAATTTGTGAGCATCACAGTCTTTATACCAGGAGGGGACCATACTGAGGAGGGCACCTGTGTGGGAACAATATATGGGCCCTTTGCAATCAAATAGCTCATCATAATGCACAATTCCACACCGACTTTGCAGGTAGAATTGTCCCCCTTACTTCTTAGGCCCCTGTACGGCTGTGGAGGTTGCATCAGTGGAATGTCTGTCCCTGTCAATATGATTCAAAATAGAGGTGGCCTTCAGTTTCCATTTTTATTACTATTGTTCAATTGTCAACGTGATACTACATGCAATAATTTGTTTGCCATCAAAGCAGCAGAAGCTTTATGAAAAATACCAAATGCAAATGCCATAGCATTGTAACTATTTGTAAGTAGGTATTATACCTTTTTTACCATATTGTTTGACAGTGACAGCTTCTTACAAAAATTGGTTGCCTGGGGACATACAAAATTGTTGGGATATCTTTTAAGAAATGAATTGAACCTCATAATATACTTTAATTTAAAAAAAACCCTCTTATGGTCCAGGCCACTGCATTTTCAAGTTCATTCTGACAAAGTTGGAGAGATTTCTCTACCATCTTTGTGGGGTAACATTATGAAGAGTCTGGCTCAGTTGATTAAGCCAATCTCTTTCTCTGTCCCTGCATCATTTGTGACCTATAAACTGGGATAGTCACTTGCATAGCTTGACAATCATTTGACTTCATCACATCGCCAACAGAGATGATGGGTGAGAGTGGAGCACCCGCCAGGGCCGGGGGCACTCGGTCCAGGGCCTATTCTTAAGGGTATATGTCACGGCAGCAGTGACCCAGTCTGTGGCCCTCGGCATCCAATGAAAATGATGATAAAAGGAGAATAAAGTTTATAAGATATAGTTCATGACGCCACCTGTGGTATTCGGCAATAAAGGTGTTAGCCGACGCTGCTTCAGAGTCCACTGGGACTGATGGTGATGCAGCAGAGTTGTTACAGCTCTCCACAGGTAGAGCTAGGCCCCAGGGAAGCTGTATGTGTAAAAGATGATGTTGGTTGTAGTGCAGGGCAGATGATGCAGCAAATAATTATGAGGACACAGCAGGGTGCAGTCTTTTCAGTTTACTCACAGTTGTTGTTACAATCCCCAGCTGGGGTGCTGTGTCCTCCAGGGAGGTGGTCCAGACAGCTCTCAGGTAAATTGGAGTTCACCGTGTCAGAACCCCCTTCAGATGTTCCTTTCCTGGCCGTCTCTCTGAGATGGCTCCCTCCTCTCCTGCCCTGCACCTTCACACACAGTGTCCCAAGCCAGCAGCCTCAGATCTTGTCGGGCGACATGCTCTAGGTCCCCTTGGTCCTATCTGGCTGCCTATTCAGTGAATGTGTGTGGAAGCAGCTGTAGCCCGTGCAGATACTGCAGGCTCCAGTTACCTAGTTGAGTCCTTAGTTTCTCCACTAGACTGGGGCCGTTCCCCTAACTGCGACCTGTTCCCTCCACCCGACTACAGTTAGTGTGGATACGGGCCCCATGGATGGATTGCTCACTACCCATGCCCCTAGGACCCCTTTTTCCTCCCTCAGGAGTCACTCTCTCTCTTCTGTCTTACTCTCTTCCTTCTCTGTAGTCTGGGGATGAGCTCCTTGCTTTTTCACTCCTCACAGCAGACTGTCCCTCTGGTCCCACAGACCATTGCACACCACTCTCTGACCCCTCATCTTTTAACTTTCTCCACCCACACCCTCTACCGAGTCCCTCCCTGCGCCTGAGAGTTCTGGTGTTGTGTTATGATTTGGTAGCTGAGGAGAGCAGGCAAAAAAGGAAATACACCAGAGAGGTTGGAATCTATGTGATTGCAGTACCCTGACTAACCACCACAACTAAAGGCAGCCGTGGAGCGTACCTACGTTGGTCCTAGACGCCTCGTCACAGCCTGAGAAGCTAACTACACCTAAAGACAGAAAGAGGAAAACTATCTGCCCTGGAGCAGATCCCCAAAGAACATAGAAAGCCCCCAAACATGTAATGGCGGTTAGACAAGAGGAAATACAGACACAGACAGAAAATAGTATGAGCAAACGTTGGGGCCCAAACTTCCTAAATAGAAAAGGATAGGAAGGACACTTACTGCAATCCCAAAAAACCCTGAAAAGTACCAACACTACTAATTACAAAAACACCTGAGATCACACGACCTCTACCACCTAAATTAGTTCTCTGGTGTAACAAAACTAAACAGCAGCCACTGAAAAAACTGGAAAAGGCAAATGAACAAATAACAGTGGCTGAACTAAACTGAGAGGAGCACAAGCCCCCGGAGGGAACCCGGCAGACCCCCACAGAAGTGCAGGACAAAATGCAAAAAGCAAGCACAAAAAACTAAAAGAAGAAAATGTCTTATCTGTTAGCAGAAGATGCAGGCACGAAACAGCAAGCTACAAAGTGAACAGGAATCAAAGATGAGACCAGAACAATTGATCACCGGCAACCCTGATGGGAGGGAACCTCCCTTATATAAGACCAGTCAGTAACACCTGATCGCCAATCTTCACAATCTTCATTGGATAGTTCAGTACTGTTTGTAACCACCAGAGGGAGCTTCTGCTCAGAATTCATTTCTAGCACATTCACAACAGTGTTGGATGTAAGTGTGTGAGTTCTGGGTGGTGTCCCTTCCTTACCCGAGAGCGGAGCACCACACCTCTGGTTGAGATGCAGTACCTCTATGGCGACTGGCACTCAGGGGTACCACATTCCCCCACCGTTAAACACAGCACGTCACCAGGCTGGAACAGAGCAAACAATTGTTAAGTACATGCAAACATTTTTGGTAATGCATTACAACAGGATAACAGTTAGCAGGAACTCTTCTTCCCTTTATGGGAGGCACTTTTACTTGAACGTTACATATAACAAATATTGGCATAAATATAACTTTAATATCACTATCAACTTTTGCTAAATGCGAAATATAGCTTTACCATCAATAGCAAACTATCAAAAATATTAAGTATAGCTCTTCCGTAACAGAAATTATCTGCACATAAAATAATACTGTACTTTCAATCAAACATTTTCTATCAGGTGTAACAAAGTTCAGCAACATCCCGAACCGGGGTATTCTTTTTCTTAGTGCAAGGTGGGGGACCTGTCTCAAACCTCCAACATATGCCCAGGGCGTGGCTACAGGGCATAAGTGGTTAAACTGTTGGACCACTTTTTTGGCCACGCCAGACGGTTTTTGTTCTGTGGTCAAGTACAAAAGATAGTGTGCCATTTTTCACACTCTAAAGGTTTTGTGCAAAACTAATAGGGAGCACATTAAGAAGTGCTAACTATTTACAGTAAAAGTTTAGATCACTCACTGTCCATGATCACAGTGTCTTTTCAATTATCAAACCCAACCAGGTAGATTAACTATTTACATAAACTTGCTGCTGCTTCACTTTTTTAATTCTTCTGCTGTCTCCAGTGTAGTTCCTGGGGACCGTGACTCCCGGATCTGGAATATTCTGGCTCCAGTGCTACAACGGGTAACACCAAAAGGTCAGGTCCTACTACAGGGGTTTGGGTAGTCTGATTGTGCATTGTCAGTCTGCATGGAATTACAGATGTAGACGATGTAGTATGTGCCGGTTCTGCTTCTGATGCTGGTGGACTTTTAGTAGAGGCCAGTATAGCTTTTGGTACTGTAGGCACTGATGGACTTGTTGTCAGTGAACCAGGAGCTGCCTGCTTACTTTTACTGACATTCAGGGAGTACCAACCCATTACACCCCAGTGCCGGGTGTAGGTCACACGATCCCCCTGGTACAGATCCCGATCAGGGTGTCCCTCCAGGAGATGTGATTCCACATCCCTCCGGGTGACAAAAATTTCTGCACGCAGCCCGGGCTCTTTAATAAACCACCAGCCACTCTGAAGTTTGAAAGTCACCACTTTGCCCTGCCTCAAGGGTCTGCACGTCTAGCCTTGCGGGTCTGGGCCTTGGCCTGCAGGTTCCGCTCCTCTATGGCCCTGTGCTGGGCGTCACGCTCCTCGTCCTCCTCCCACTTGAGCGCTAGCTGTGCATTGTATTTTTCCCAGCTGAGGACCGCTATGTTTGACCCTTCTGGTTGGGCCTCCTCAGGGAACCCAATCATTTTGACTCCCGGGTTTTCCCAGTGGAACACCACCTTCTCCGCTCTTACCTCCAGGGGTGTTCCCGTGGGCTCCAACGGAACCTTCATGTGCCCCTCGAGGCCCAATGTCTGGTCCCAAGCAGGGTTATAGTCAACCCAGCCAGGTTTAGGGGCGGTCAGGGTTGGAAGCAGGCCCACTAAAGTCTCCTCAGTCACCGGGGCAGTATCGGTCACAATACCTGCTGATGCTGACTCTCCAGTGCCGGACTCCTCCTCCTCTTTTGGGGTCAGGGTTGCTGGTCGCCGGATGGGACACCGCTCCTCCATTTTCCTCTTCTCCAGCAGGGCCGCTTTCCATTTGATCACTGCGGCTAGCTGAGTGTTCAGAAGCTGGTGGCTCAGCTCCTCCACCTGAGCTCCAAGGAACTCCGGATCTATTGTGGTCAGCTGGTCCGGGTCCTCTGCTGCTACTTCACACTTCGGGTCACCACTGCTCACCATCTTGTCATCCAGGTTCTTAGGGACACCCATGTGTTGTTCCCGCTCTCTCCTTCGTGGGAGGGCCTTCTTCTTCTTTCTGTTCCCGCTAAACCAGATCAGGAGGCGGATCTCTGTTGCTGATGGACATGTTCTCGTTGTATAGAAGTAACTGCAGTGGGCAGGCATGATTTTTCATGCGCTGCAGCCAGTTTCCGCCCACAATGACACACCCTTCTCTTCCTGCATGCCATGGGTCACAGTAATGGCGGCAATTTTACAATTCAATAAAGTCTCTGGCACACAGTACCCGGCAATGCTGGGGTACGGATCCTGTTTGTGACGCCAAAATGGAGCACCCGCCAGGGCCGGGGGGTACTCAGTACTGGGTCGGCTTTTAAAGGGATGTGTCACGGCAGCAGTGACCTGGTCCGTGGCCCTAGGCATCCAATGCAAATGATCATAAAAGGGGAACAAAGTTTATAAGATACAGTTCGTGACACCACCTGTCATATTCAGCAATAAAGGTGTTAGCCGTCCCTGCTTCAGAGTCCACTGGGGCTGATGGTGATGCAGCAGAGTTGATACAGCTCTGCACAGGTAGAGCTAGGCCCCAGGGCAGCTCTGTGTAAAAGATGATGGTGGTTGTAGTGCAGGGCAGATGACGTAGCAAATAATTGTGAGGACACAGCAGGGTGCAGTCTTTTCAGTTTGCTCACAGTTGTTGCTACAATCCCCATCCGGGGTGCTGTGTCCTCCAGGGAGGTGGTCCAGACAGCTCTCAGGTAAATTAGGGTGCACCGTGTCAGAACCCCCTTCAGATGTTCCTTTCCTGGCCATCTCTCTGCTCTGGCTCCCTCCTCTCCTGCTCTGTGCCTTCACACACATTGTCCCAAGCTAGCAGCCTCGGATCTTGTCAGGCGATGTGCTCTAGGTCTACTTGGTCCTATCTGGCTGGCTTTTCAGCGAATGTGTGTGGATGCGGCTGTAGCACGTGCCGATACTGCAGCCTCCGGTTAGTTAGCTGAGTTCTTAGTTTCTCCACTAGACTGGGGCCGGTCCCCTAACTGCGACCTGGTCCCTCCACCCGACTACACTCAGCGTGGATACGGGCTCCACGGATGGGTTGCTCACTACCCGTGCCCCTAGGACTCTTCTTCCTCCCTCATGAGTCACCCTCTCTCTCTCTTCATTCATACTCTCTCCCTTCTCTGTAATCTGGGGATGAGCTCCTGACTCTTTCAGTCCCCACAGCAGACTGTTCCACTGGTCCTACAGACCATTGAACACCACTCTCTGACCCCTCCCCTTCTAACTTTCTCCACTTACACCCTCTACCCAGTCCCTCCCTGCGCTTGAGAGGTCTGGTGTTGGATGTAAGTGTGTGAGTTCTGGGTGGTGTCCCTTCCTTACCCGAGAGCGGAGCACCACACCTCTGGTTGAGGTGCAGTACTTCTGTGGCGACTGGACCTCAGGGGCGCCACAAGAGCATTCTGACTCTGTCATAATGAGCATGAAAGTGAAGGTGGAGCTAACAGATGGTACCAAATTCAATTAATATCTAGTTGCAAAAAATCTATACAACTTTTTACGTCTATAGACAACCCCTGTAATGGGGTACAAACCCACCAGCATATATCAGGAGCAGTGTTAGTTATAGTGGGGAATTGGAAAATTATGTACCCTGGGTGCTGGCTATAAGAGAGCACTAACAAGTCAATCTTCCTAATACTAGCCTTTAATAATAAAGTTTTGAAAGCTAAGTTTTAGGTTGGGTACAAGAGAAACAAACTGATATTTTTAGTTTGGTTAAGGAGAGTCTGACAAGTTGACTGGCTTGGGTTTGGATGCTTGTGTGCAGACACATTATAACCATAATTCTGACCACCTACAACAGTGATGTAGTATGTCAGTGTTATGGTACCTGTCTTGTCTTCAGTGCCAACTTCTGCTGCCTGCCACCATTTTTGCCTCACTTTGTTGTGCTCCATTTCAGGTCTTACAAGTGGCTTAGCGTTCTTTAGTGAGATCATCTACCAAGGCCTTTTAAGACTTATTTAAACACACCCCTGTGTCTGAATATTGAGTCTGTACTGTAATTGTGTTCCGGTGTCATTTGTTTGGAGTTTGCCACCATCCAGTTTCCTCTGCTGTCATCATCTCCTCAGACTCCTGTGAGTCAACTATTTTCATCTGCTTCTGTAATCTGTTAGTTAACCCTTAGTTTGTTGTAAGCATCACAAACTGTTTTTAGAGTCTGTCTTTACATTAAGCTGTACTCTGATATAAGTTCTGATAACTACATTGAAATGTTGAAATGCTGTTTCAGACCTGCTGTTTTCCTATTCATCTGCATTCTTGGTTCTTGTTCTGTGGCTTCCAGTGAGTCCGGCTTTGCTTGTTGTCTGCTGACCTGTATAAACTGTTATACAAATCATTATTGTTGTACCTTCCTTTTAACCTACTGTGCCAACGCCCTGGGTCTGAGTGTCTACCCCGATCTGCAACTCTAATTTCCAAAGTGAAGACGTTCAGAAATTCAGGCATCCAAAAAAATCATACTTCTCAACCATTCCAGATCAATTGGGATTGTTCTGAATTTGGGGAGCTGTCCTGCTTTCTCAGGTCTGGGGTATGTCCCGACTTATCAGGTGCTTCTGTTTCCTTGGGACACAAATACAGCTAAATATAACAGTGGAGCAAGAAGCAAACACATCCTTCTTACACATTTAAGTCTAAGCAAAGACATAGACATCTTCAGTTCATGTGACTGGCAGTGGAGAAGGGGAGTAGGACACAGGCAAGGTGTGTGGGTATACAGTACATAGTCTGTGTTTATACATTATATAGTGTTAGTGCATATATGATGTATGTATACAGTATAAAGTGTGTGTGTATTTGACGCGCACCACTTCAGGGTACCAGGGCTATGGGGTACTCGGCACCGAGCCTAAGGAAGTCTATGGGGAATGTCACTGGCAGCAGAGCTCGGTCCGTGGCCCTGGGCGGTCATGAAATGGGGGGATATTTACAGGGGATTGTAATAATTGTTCGTGACGCCACCTGTGGTATCTGATCTGATTGACCAGCGCTGCAGGGTAAATCTCTGAGGGGATGTTATGGCAGCTAGATGTTAAGTCCCCCACAGGTGGGACTGGTCCCTCAAAGTCTATGGTGGTGCAGGGTGCAGATAAGAAGTCAGTCACACACAATGCAGTCTCTTTCCATACCTTTACTTGTAGATGTTGCAGGTATGTCCCGGGAAGCTGGTCAGGTTGGAGAATGCACATTCAGGGAATTGCTGAGCAGGTTTGAGGCCTCCTTTATCCTTGAATCGTGTGTGAATCTTAACCTGTGTGAAGTCAGGTTTAACTCTGAATATGACAGCTTCACCCTGCCAACATTGTGGTGGGAGTCTTCTGTTGGATAGAACTAGTCTTTTGTGCAGGGCCCTGCTAGACTGTTGTCCTTCCTGACCCCGGTTACGTATCGGCACTTAGGGCTACCTTCTGTGACTTGAAGTCCAGCAAGGCCTCCAGATTTTCTATCACTAGCCGTGAAGTACTAGCAATGCTTCGGACCCGGTGTCCGGTTAAACTGAGTGAGGGTGATCTGTCACCTTAGTCACTCTTCCTTCTCCACTCGCCTGTCGCCCTGCTCTCGCCCTCAACATAAGCACGGGTAGCAGCGAGTGTAGTTGGCAGCTTTCCTTCAGAGCTCACTGACCTGATCTCAGTTGACTCTATGCTATAACTGCTGTGATCCCCTTCTTTCTTTCCTTCACAGAACTCTGTCCAGAGCAGCTCACAGGACGCTTCGTCCGACTGTATACACGCTGTAGCTCTGAGAGTTGCTTTCCACTTTCTTAGGAACACAGGCAGCTTGTTCTGAGATAGCAGTTCTGATTGTAGTTCTGACTAGGCTAGAGTAAATCCGTCTACTCGTACTAGCCTCCACTTCTGTATAAGATGAACTATCTGAGCTCCGTCAGGAATCAGTCTTCACTCCTCTCCTTCCGTCTGTCTCTGACTGAAACAGAAACTAACTGAACCTCTCTGTCCAAAGACAGGAACTTGAATCCTACTTCTGTCTAGCTCAGACTGAGCTCTGACTAGAATGACTCACTATTGCTACGTCACACTACCAAATAGTCTGAAATGCCTCTAGTGGCAGTGTTAAGAAGTGTGTGATGTGAATGAATTTCAGGCTTTACAATTACCTTTCCTGTGCATTTTCCAGGAGACATGTGTGCCACACGCAGCTGGGCCACACATATTTACAGTATATAGTTTGTGTATGTATACAGTTTAGATTGTGTTTATGTATTGTAGGGGTTCACACTCTAGGGTAGCCGCTTTAATACACGTGGCACAGGTTTTTATATCAAAACAGCATGTGGTTTATTGTCCTTCATAACCTTTACAGCTTCAAAATGAAAACCGCCTTCCTTCGGTTTCAATGGATAACATAAACAGTCCTGTTTTTCAGGCACAATGAAACGACATAAATGTTGTAACCACTCGGTATTCTCAACAGAAACTCACAGGAGGAATAAAAAGAAACCATTATGGATAAATAAGAAAGTATAAAGTTTAAGACTAAAGCAAAGGATATTCAAAATATTGAAGGCCGAGTATGCAGAAATTGCATTTCAGGAGTATAAGGCTAAGTGCACACGTTTGCAGAATGTTTGCAGAATATTCCTGAGCAAAACCGGACTTTTTTCGCAGCAAAAACGCGCGTTTTTTGCGCGTTTTTGGCGCGGTTTTTGCGCAGATTTGACGCGTTTTTACCGCGATTTTTTCCTGAACTTTCTAGGTCAATAATATAGCGGGAAAAACGCTAGAAATCCGCAAAATTAATGGACATGTTGCTAGATTTTCCGTGATGCCTTTTTTTCGCGGAAAAAAACGCACCATGTGCACAGAAATTGCGGAATTCATTCTAAATGATAGGATGCTTAATACATGCGTTTTTGACGCGTTTTTTCCCGCGAAAAAACGTGAAAAAAACGCAAATATTCCTGAACGTGTGCACTTAGCCTAAAGGTCTAAATAAAAAATGTAAAAAGAAAACAATCTGGCAAAGTTATCCACAGTGAAACAAATCGCCTTCGACATTAAAATAAATCCCCCCAAAATTTATAAATACATCAATGCCAAAAAAGAAAAAAAAGATGGAATAGGCCCCTTAAAAAGAGGATAAGATAATTATAGAGGACAAAGAAAAGGCTGAGATATTAAACAGGCACTTTTCATACTTGTTCACCAATGAACTGACTGTTCCAGAGATCATTCAACAAGGCAAAAATCAAAGATCACCACCTGATATAACCAGTTTAACACAAGAAGTGTGCCTGGGTCTAAGCAAATTAAACATTGACAAATCCCCAGATGCCATTCATTCATGGATACTGAGGAAATTGAGCTCAGTAATTGTTAGACCGCTGTATCTCATTCTTAGACTCTCTTGTAACATGGGTGGTGCCACAGGATTGGAGGATGGCTGATGTGGTCCCGATATTTAAGATAAATTAGAAGGTGAATTCAGGCAACTACCGTCCGGTAAGTCTGACAGTAGTGTGCAAAGTTTTTGAGGGCAACAGATGACCTACAGAGATACATTGCAGAGAATAATACAGTCATGGCCAAAAGTTTTGAGAATGACACAA
>VIAB01010720.1:21400-34950 GCA_009801035.1 Oophaga pumilio | reverse complement strand
ATTTGTGTCATTCTCAAAACTTTTGGCCATGACTGTAAAATAAATGACATCCAGCATGGATTTATGAAAGACAGGTTGTGTCTAACTAACATGTTGGGTTTCTATGAGGAGGTAAGTGCAAATCTGGATGTTGGTAATGCTGTGGAAGTGTTGTATTTGGACTTAGCAAAGGCATTTGATACTGTACCACATAACAGCCTTATACTGAAGCTAAAGAAGAAAGGACTGGTGAAAACTATATGCAGATTGGTAAGGAATTGGCTAAATGACAGGAAACAAAGAATCATCATAAATGGTACATTCTCTAAATGGGATATAGTCAGCAGTGGGGAACCGCAGGGATCTGTGCTAGGACTGATTCTTTTTAACCTCTTTATTAATGATCTTGTGGATGGGATTAAGAGTAAAGGGTTTGCTGACCACACCAAACTACGTAGTATACTAAAATCTCACCTTGACAGTAAAATATTGCAAAACGATCTGGATAAGATGTCTGAATGGGCAAACACTTGGCAAATGAGGTTTAATGTAAATAAATGTAGAGTAATGCACCTAGGATGGAGTAATCTTACAGCTGCATATACATTAAATGGGAGTATACTCGGGAAAACAGAACATGAGAAGGACTTGGGTATTCTGGTTACTTATAAGCTGAGCAGCAGTACTCAATGTCAAGCAGCAGCTGCAAAACCAAACATGATTCTAGGGTGTACTGTATAAAATGAGAGATAAAATCAGTGATCCCAATGTATTGTTACCCCTTTATAAATCACCAGTTTTTGGCTCCACAATTAACCCCCTCACCCCGAAGCCTGTCAGTACTGACAGTGGCATCAGAGGGCTTAAATGCCTGTGATCAGAGCTAGCACTGATCGTGGGCATTGCTGAGGGGTTTCAGCTGTCACATACAACTGACACCCGCACCCGATCACCACGGCGCTCAGCGTGAGGCCGCGCGATCATGCCGCCGTACTTGTACGGCACATGTCGGGAAGTGGTCAAAAAAGGATATTCAGAAAATAGAGTCAGTTCAAAGGCAGGTAACTAGATTATTACAAGGGAAGAGAGGCCTCTCATATGATGAGAGGTTGGAAAAGTTGGGAGTCACGAGTGTGTCACGCCAACCTGGGAGATCTGGGGGTAGAAGATCACTGTGTATTGTGAATCACAAATCTTCCATTTAACCTGTGTATTTAGATCCTTTATTAAATAAATTTGGTTTCCTTTGGTGCAGAAGAGTTTAACGACCCTTTCTATGCTGGTCAGAAACATGCAGCTCCATTTCCGCTGCTTCTGATCTGTTCATTAACTCTACCTATAAAACCTGGCCAGACCCTCTCTGTCCTGCCAGTGAAAGTTCTGGTTCCTTGCTCTTAGGAGATGTTATGCTGCATAGGAGGTTGTTGTTGCTATTGGAGATTTGTCTTGCTATGCTGTGGATCAAGTATGGACTGGGGCTGAAATTCAGTCCTGGCATTTGAAATCACACAGGCCCATGTTGTCCCCATCCCATTGAACCAGATGCAATATATTACTAATATTACCCTGGATGGAGGAAAGGAAGATTTACTACAAGACCAATATTTCTAATGATACCCGTGGCCTGCTGGGGTAAGTGACGGAGTCAGCCACTTTGTGCTCCATCACAACTCTTAACAGTATGGGTGTTTTGAGAACACTGATTCTGTTAACAACGTAGCAGACAGGGCAGTCCATGACCAGACAGGTCCTTCTGGCATTTGCCAGAATTGCCAGATGGCCAGTCCGGCCCTGCTGTGGATTAAAGCTAAGTAGTTGAAGGTTGGTGTTGTGGTGTTCTGTAGTTTGCTGTTGTATGTGGGTGTTTATCTCCTGGTCCCTTTTCCCATTTAGTTTATTCCTCCCAGTTGCTATCCTCCTCCCTATTGTTGTTTAGAGCTATTGCATGACAGATTTTTTTGTTATCCCTGTTTTGTCTGTGCTTTTGGCTTACCTTTCATTTCTGTCCCATGCCTCATGGTGTGGGGGAGGGGACAGATTACACTCCCTGAAAGAAGTTATGTCGCTTATCCATCTTATGTAAATAAAAGCTTATAACCTGACGTTAAATTCATCCATTGGTTGTATAAATTATTCTTTTGAAAGCAGAAACCCTCCGAAATGTGGTTTAGGTTAAGAAAATAAATTGGCATCAATGCAGAAATATTGATCATTTAATGGACACAGACTGGTCAGATTTTGGCAAGACAAAAGTTTTGTCGCCCACAGAAAGTAATGTGATATTCAAACAAATAATTAACCTAAAATACAGATATATATTGCATAACATTGGTGAATGAAGTTGTGGTGCTATTAGAGTCATATTTAATATTTTGTGTGACTTCCATGAGCTTGAAGGACTGCATCCATGCGGTTCAACAATGATTCATACAATTTATTAATTAAGTCATCAGGACTAGCAAAGAATGCAGTCTTACATGCCTCCCACAGTTCATCTAGATTCTTTGGTTTTGTCTTCCAAACTTCCTCTTTCATCCTACTCCAAACATGCTCAATGATGTTCATGTCTGGTGACTGGGCTGGCCCGTCCTTGAGCATCTTGATCTTTTTTGCCTGGAAGAACGTTGTTGTAGAGATGGATATATGAGATAGAGCACCATCCTTCTGCAGAATTTGACCCCTTTTATGATTTGGAATATAAGAGATAGCTAATACTTCTTGATATTTTAGGCTATTGATATTGCCTTCCACCTTGCAAATGTTTCGCACACCCCCCATACTGAATGTAACCCCAGACCATGATCTTTCCATCACCAAATTTAACTGTTTTCTGGGTGTATTTTGGATCCATATGGGCTCCAGTAGGTTTCCTGCAGTATTTGCTGTGGCTGTGGTGTAATTCTACTGAAGATTTATCAGAGAACTCCAGCTTCTGCCACTTTTCCAGCATCCATCTGTTTAGCAGGCTGTGGGACTTTGCAAATGCCACACGTTTTTTTATTTGCTTTTTATTTAGTGCTGGCTTCTGGGCACTGATTTCACCATGGAGGCCATTTCGAGACAGAATCCTACAAACTGTTGTAGTTGACACAGGGACTTGAGGTGATCAGGCCTGTTGGAGCTCTACTGCAGTGAGAGAGGGGCTTGCTTTGGTTTTCTAACCAACAAACGTTCCTCCTGAATAGTTGTCTTGCGGGGTCTGCCAGACCTGGGCTTGTCAAATACATCTCCAGTCTCTTCAAATCTTTTTTTAATTCTTTGTACTTGACGCTGAGACACATTAATGGTGCCAGCCACCTCTGCAGTGGATCTGGTCTTCAGCCTCTTGATAATCCAGGCTTTGGTCGCAGGGTGGATTTTTGGCATGTTGTCAGAGCTCAAGTTGCAGTTCAAGTGAAGGTCTGGGGTGCTGGGTTTCTTTTTATACACACCCATTAATTAACTGATCATTTACTGAGCACAGGTGAGGATGAAAACTAGGATTGGGTGCATTACAGTATATGACCAGGTGACAAAACTTTTGTCTTGCCAAAATCTGACCATTCTGTGTCCATTAAATGATCAATATTTCTGCATTGATATCAATTTATTTTCTTAACCTAAACCACATTTTGGAGGGTTTCAGCTTTCAAAAGAATAATTTATACAACCAATGGATGAATTTAACGTCAGGTTATAAGCTTTTATTTACATAACATGGATAAGTGACATAACTTCTGTCAGGGAGTGTAGGGTTTTTACAAGAGCATAGTAAGGTCGAAGACTCAGGCCTCTCTACCTTTAAGACCCACGGGACAGGGATAGTTAGGGCCCCAGCTCTAGGGACAATTTGAGACCCCTGTTCCTTACTGAAGACCATCACAACGTGACATTGGGCTTGTTTAGCTTAGAAAAAAAGACGTCTCAGAGAGAATTTTATTTACATGTATAAATATATGAGTGGTCAGTACAAAGGACTAGCACATGACTTATTCCTTCTGTTCTGTCCTCACTGAATGAAGCAGACGTTTTGCAGCTATACAGACAGCTAAACCGCTATACCGGGGTCCAATAAGGAGACTGTAATGGGGTCTGTGCTTTTATTGAACTTGATATATTGGCGCGGTGAAACTATAAACAAACATAATATACATTGTGACAGTGTCACTGGTTTTATATGTGAAGGGAGGTATGTGTCACACAGGATGCTCTCCTGTGTGAACTAAGACCTGCTTTATTTATCTGCCAGCATGTTATTTGTTAAAGGGTGTGGCTGAGCAAGGTATAAAAGCTCAGTCCTGTTTTTTTTTTCTCTGGTGTAGTCTGGAGAGGAAAGACTCCAGACAGGATAGTGGAAGCTGCAGAGCTTGCCACAAGGACTTTAGCTGTGCAGTTTATGCTACCGAGAGCGGGCGGAACCCACTCATCTATGGACTGAGTTATTGTTTTTTTTTTTTATGTTTTTCCCATTTAACCCAGAAGGGTCATGTTTACTTTTCCTGCGAAACCTGCATGAGTTTATGGCTGATAATAAACCAGCAGAAAGAAAACCCAGAGAACGTGTGTCCTGAGTCTGCCTTCAGGAGAGCCGAGCGAGTCGTCTTACCACAACATATAATCAATACAGGGTACAATAGAAATACATTTATACATAGCATACATCATGAATGAACATTTGCACACTAATAGCTGACCAGGAGCAGGAATGATTAAACCAGGTTATTATGGGACAGGAATTAGCTAGAGAAAGCATGGGTACATACCGGCGATGCTATCACATAGGGAAGAGGAAAAGATGATGCTTCCTGGATGCAGGCTAAAGGAAAATGGAGGAAAGGGGAGGGAAAGCTACCAGAATGCTTTGCAAGGCTACCATGATGCATTGCGAAGCTTCCATAATGCATTGCAAAAGGAGGGAAAGATAATTGAACATGAAAGAAAAACAACTGCGAATATGACAATGGTCACTAGAGGGAGCCAAAACAAGCAGATTGTTAAACTCCTATATACACAATGCAAAACAAACAAGTCAGAAACAATTGGATGTCGGAGACAGAACACCTTCCAAGGACCATACTTAGGATCAGGGGGCACTCATTCCGGGTGGAAGAAAGGCAATTCCGACAACTGAATGGGAACGGGTTTTTACAGTTAGAGCATTCAGAATGTGGAATGCCCTAGCACAAGAGGTAGTAATGGCAGACACTTTAATAGCTTTTAAAAAAGGGCTGGACGATTTCCTTAATACATCTAACATTGCGGGTTATAGTTAATTTAGTGCAAAATGCACAATTGGTGGAGAAAGGTTGAACTTGATGGACCTAGGTCTTTTTTCAACCTATGTAACTATGTAACATACACTTGTATTAAACTCGTTCACCAAACACCTCTCTGTTTGACTCCAGAACACCTCTCTTTGGAGAGAAGAGTTAACACCAGCTCTGCCTTTTTCTAGTCTCAACACACTGCTGAGCTAACCCAGCTGCTGCAAGCCCTGGACTGGATCATAGGATTATCTTTTTCAGACCAAATTCTTTTGGTTACTCTAAAAACCCAGACCCAAAATCCAGTCACATTAACCTTTCTCTGTAACCTTGTGTTTGTTACTGGTACAGCTTACATTACCAACACATATCTACTATTCTAGAACCTTACTTCCTGCATTCCTACAGTATGTATACAGTCCATAGTGTGAGTATTTATGCTGTTTATTGTGTGTGTATACAGTGTGTGTGTGTGTGTGTGTGTGTGTGTGTGTGTGTGTGTGTGTGTGTGTGTGTGTGTGTGTGTGTGTGTGTGTGTGTGTGTGTGTGTGTGTTTGTATGTACTCAACCTCCCAGCTTTTACAGGAGAAAAAGGGTCAAAGTGACACATTTTTGGCTACACCCTTGATGTCACCCACTAACCATTTGTCATTATTTTTCTATCCTGTTTCATATTGTTTCATAAGCTACTCTATCAGATCTTGCTTTTTTTGCAAGACTAGGTGTAGTTCTATCTTGTCAAGTGCCATTTTTCCAAACGTGTATAAGGGCATGTTGATTTTTTTCTGTTGCTTCTTACCTGCATGTTTTTGTGTATGGCCATACCAAACTACACAATAACAATCTTCTCTAATTATTGGATTTTTGCTGCATTTTTTTAAGCATTTTCCTCCTTGATGTGTATTCGGTGCATATATGAAGTAGCATTTTTAATGTGTTTTTATAAAACTGAAAAGCTTTGATTCTGCCCTTAAAAAAAGCAAAATGCAGCTTTTTACTTGCTTTTTTGAAAATGTTTTTTATTCAGGCTCCCCATAAAAGTCAATAGAAAAAAAGCAACAAAACCACACAGTTCAAAGATGTCTTTAGACTCACAGTAGGTAAAGCTGTTTTAAAAGGAACCTGTCAGCTGTTTTGGCCGCTATAAGATGTGGCCACCGTCTTTCAGGGCTTATCTACAGCATACTATAATGCTGTAGATAAGCCCCCATCCGACCTGCAAGATAAGAAAAATAAGTTTTATTATATTCACCCGGGGGGCAGTCCGGTCCAATGGGTGTCGCAGGTCCAGCACCTCCCATCATCTTGCGACGCTGCCCTCCTGCTTGCTTGGTGGCTCCTTGGCATTGCGCTCCTGCACAGGTGTACTTCTCTGCCTTGTTGAGGGCAGAGGAAAGTACTGCAGTGCTCAGGCGCTGGGAAAGGTCAGAGAGACCCAGTGCCTGCACACTGCAAGAATTTGCTCTGCCCTCAACAGGGCAGAGAAATACGCCTTTTCAGGAGCGCGATGCCAGGGAGCCATCAAGCAAGCAGGGGGGCAGCATCGCAAGAAGATGGGAGGCGCCAGACCCGGATCTGCGACACCCATCGGAACGAACAACAGCGGACCGCCCCCAGGTGAGTATAATAAAACGTATTTTTCTTATCTTGCAGGTCGGATCAGGGGCTTATCTACAGCATTATAAAATGCTGTAGATAAGCCCTGAAAGGCAGTGGCCACATCTTATAGCGGCCAAAACAGGTGACAGGTTCCCTTTAAATCTGTACCAAAAATGCATTATATAAAGGGTGTGGTAGATTGGCTCACTCAATTGCACAAGGATTTAGACAATGGAACACTGTCTCTTTAAGACTCTCACCTGTTTATTAGGAGTGCTTCATAAGCCAGTGCAGAGTTATCAAAATAAAACAAGGCCTTACTGGCCTAAGGAAAAACAAATCAAAACATTCAGCACAGTCCATGTGTTTTCGGGGATCCGCCTGCTCTGGAAAACCTACATACACAGGTTCAGCTTCCTTGTTAGGACACCTAGCACTGGAGTTCCACTTTCCAGGCCTACCGAACACTGAATGCCTCAGCCCTTAAAATGGCCAATTAAACCCTCTCAACACATAGTGTTCTGGAGCAAACTTCTGGGTTTCAATTCACTGAAGCCAATAGCCTCAGCGAAACATATTTCCCCTCAAGCACCTTGCCCGTGACTTTGTCACGTATCCCACCACTGCACAAAGCCGGGGATTTTGGTACCTTTACTCACTAAGGGAAGTCTGGACAGGGCATCTTCATTAACCATGTAGTTTCCCTGGCCTATGCTCCACGTGGAAGCTGTAGTCCTGGAGCGCCAGAAACCACCTACAGTAGTCACCTGGGCATTCCTTTCCCTTATCCATCTCAGGGGTGTATGGTCTGACACTAACCTGAACTTCGGCCTAACAGGTAGTAAGTACCTCAGCGTGTCAATTGCCTATTTGATGGCCAAGCACTCTTTTTCCATGATGGCGTAGTTTTTCTCACAGGCAGTTTTCTGCTTAAGTATAGGATGGGATGTTCCTCCCCATTTACTTCCTTGGAAAACACAGCCCTCAATCCGACCTCTGAGGCATCCATCTGGACCACAAATTCCTTACTGAAGTCAGGTGCAATCAAGACCGGCTGCTTACAGAGGGTGAGTGTCACGACAGCTGTTGGGTGACCCGGGTCCAGGGGCTCCTTCCCTGTCCCTAACACTAGGGGCCGCCCTAGCTCGCCCTGTTCACCGGGATACTTCAGATGGCGAAGATGCCGAGGCCTCCGCCCTTGCCTTATCTCCTAAGTTAGCCCTCCGTCTGTTCTCTTCCCCACCCAGGGAAGAGGGAGCTCTACTGTGCACCATAGTACACCAACCCGACAAACAAGGCAACACAAACAAGGGTTAATAGAAAACTCCAGGCATACAAAATATTCGCTCACATATAACAGAGGAATGCATCGGGATGTGAATGTAGGATAAGGAATTACCATTCCTACAAACCAAGCAACAGTCACTATTAACTCCTTCAACTCTCCTCATACCAACTCCTCTCCCACAGTTAGCTGTGCAGCAATAAAGCTAGCTCTGACAAAGATTAGTAACAGAGTCCAGATTATAATGGGAAGAGGAGTGGCTAACTGAGCACAGCTGTGAGCACAGGGATTTCCAACATGGCCAATTAAACCCTGTTCTGCCAGAAAAAATAAACACATTTAAAAATAATTGCTTTTTCTCAGCGCCGAAGTAGGAGCAATCAGACGCTGCGGTATTCTGGCTCCACACTGTCATGGTAACAGCGAGCGTCAACTCCTGGAACGCCATCTCTGTTTCAGAGGATCATTTGGCAATCAACATCTTTGTGCCCCTAATTTGATCAGTCAGTGGGACCGTTATAATGGTGAAATTCAAGATAAATGACCAATAGTATCCTGCAATTCTCAGAAACGCCTAAACTTGTTTCATGGAGACCGGTTGCGACCAATTCTGGATTGCCTTCACCTTATTTACTTGCGGCCTAATTTCACCCCTTCTGACTATATAGCCCAAGTATTTCACCTTTTCTTTCCCCATGGCACACTTCTTTGGGTTTATGGTAAACCCTGCCTTCCTCAGCGCATCCAGTACCGCCTTAACCTTCCGTAGCTGACTTTCCTAATCTGGGCTGAAGATCACTATGTCATCCAGATAAGCTGTCGCATACTTTTTGTGAGAGGCTAGGACCTGGTCCATGGCCCTCTGGAAGGTAGCTGGGGCATCCTGGTGTATTGAAAGCACCTGTCAGGTGTAGAGAAGGCCGTTTTCTCTTTGGCACTTGGGGACAGGAGAAGTTGCTAGGACCCTTTCGTTAGGTCCAGGGTGGTAATATATCTGGTTGATCCTAGCCTCTCAATTAGCTTATCGATCCAAGGCATTGGACATGCATCAAACTTGGACACCTCGTTCAGCTTTCTGTAATCATTATGGAAACGCCACTCTCCATCCGGCTTCGGCACAAGGACAATGGGGCTGGACCAGCTGCTTTTTGACTTCTCGATGATGCCCAGACTCAAAAGTCTCCTCACCCCATTGGAGATCACCTCGCCGTGGGCTTCAGGAGTCTGATACAGCTTTTGATTCACCCTCACATGCAGTTCCTTCAGGATTTCATGCTCCACAACCTGCGTACAACCTGGCAACTGTGAAAACAGGTCCCCGTTTCACCGAATCTCTCGGCACTGTTGCTTCTGGGTGGATGACAGTGTCTCTGCCCGGCGACATCCTCGATCCTGGCTTCAGGATGGGCCCCTACGTATGTCGCTTCCACTTGTTCCACTGGTTCCCTGTCTATCCATGGTTTGAGCAGTTTAATGTGGTACACCTGGTACGGCTTTCTTCTCACTAGTTGGTGGACCTTGTAGTTGATGTCTCTCAACTTTTCAACCACCTTGTTTGACTCTTGCCACTTGGCCAGGAACTTCTTTTCCACAGTAGGGATCAATAGCAACACCCAGTCTCCATGGCTAAACTGTCTCAGTCTTGCCGACCGATTGTAGATCCTTTACTGGGCCTCTTGTGCTTGAAGGAGGCTCTTCCTCACAATCGGCATCACCCTCTCGATCCTGTCCGGCCACATGTTTGATGATACTTCTGTGGGGTGTTACCTCTACTTCCCAAGTCTCCTTTGCAATGTCTAGAAGTCCTCAAGGGTGCTTTCTGTATAGCAGCTCGAATGGTGAGAACCCCGTTGAGGCCTGAGGGACTTCTCTAATGGAGAACAGTTGGCACAGTAGCAGGCAATCCCAGTCTCGGCCATCCTTCTCCACCACCTTCTTCAGCATAGCATAGATTTCAAGGTCTTGTTGAAAGTCTCCACCAGGCCGGCCATCTGCGGAGGGTAGACCGAGGTAATCTGGAGAGCCTTACACAACTCCCTCATCACTTTAGACAGAAAAGGAGTCCCTTGATCCTACAGGATCTCCTTTGGCGGGCCCATCCGGGAGAAAATATGGACTATCTCTCGCCCTATTCTCCTGGTGGAGGAGTTCTCAGTGGTACCGTCTCTGGATATCGTGTTGCATAGTCCATTACCATCAGGATGTATTGGTGACACATGGCAGACTTCACTAAGGGCCCGACAAGGTGTATCGTAATCTCGTCAAATCGTACTTCTATTATAGGCAAGGCACTAGGGCACTGCGGAAGTGGCATACAGGAACAGTTAGCTGATAGGATTACCAGAAATTAGCAATGTCCTTGTGACATCCTGGCCAGTAGAACCTCTGAAGGACTTGCAGCTGAGTTTTGTCTACTGCCAGATGACAACCCAAGGCATGAAAATGGGCCAGATGTAATACTCTAAGCCTATAGGAACCCATCACCAACAACTGCTCTATCACTTGCCCTCTTGGTTTAGTGACCCAATAAATGAGCTCCTCATTTAAATTAAAATATTGAAATCTAGTGTCGGCCCCCGACTGATGAGCAACCCCATTTATTACAGTCACATTATCAAAAGCACCTTTCAACGTAAGATCTTACATTTGGGCAGTCCAAAAATTTTCCACCCCAGAAACCACCAACTCAGGAATCTAATCCTCATGGGTCACTATTTCACACTCATCGCCAGCAGCGACACACAGGGGGAACTCATCCACCTCCAACTGCACTGAAGATTCTTTATGGGAGGACCAGCTCCTGTCTGAGTTAGTGGGTACTCTTGCTTTTTGCCACAAGTCCCAGAACAGGCTAAAGTCCAGCCCGATTATTACTGGGTATAGCAAGTCTGTGACTACACCCCCTCATGGGACTCAGTGCCACTGTTTGTTTTTATCGTCACTGTGGTGACGGGGTAGTCCTTGACATCCCCATACATACAGCGAATGCCCACTTGTTTCCCTGAGATCAACTGGTAGGGTAGTGTGGCCCTTATGAGAGTCACCAAACTCCCTGAGTACAAGAGTCCTGACACTAGTGCTCCATTTATTGTCACGGGACATGCCTACGGCCCCTCACCAGGTTGATAGTTCACACTGCAGGTGGAATAGGCATAGTATGAACATTGCCTCCCTAAGCTGCAGTCTATCTGTTCGGAGGACATAGGACACTGGGTGGCTATATGTCCAGGACTGTGATATCTCCAGCAGAGCAAGTCATTACCTGCCGTCTTTGGAAACCCCTCAGCAACCCCTTGGGACCTTGGACTCCCCCCAGTGGTGACTCTACTACCCCTCTTTTGATATTTAGTCTCCTTTTGGGCACTCCAATATGGGGATGCAACACCACCTGACTTGCTTAGGGACCTCTTAACCACCTGGTACCTTTCTACTAGGCCAACCAGGTCATCTGCATTTCAGGATCAACCTGGCAACTCAGGTCTGCACCAGCCTTGGAAGGGAGTGGATAAACCTGTCCATTAAGACCTGCTTTACCATCTGGGTTGGGGTGGAGGACTCTGGCTGCAACCACTTCTGTACCAGATGCAGCAAATTGAACATTTGGGAGCAAGGAAGTTTATCATCATAATATGCCCCATGATGGACCCTTGGAGCTCAGACAGAGATAGTCACCCCTGAATGTGCCAGTATCTCCATTTTTGGTTTGGCATATTCCGGGGCATCTTGTAAGGACAAGTTATTATAAGCCTTCTGGGGCTTGCCAATCAAATAGGGGGCCAGCACCTCCGCCCACTGCTCAGCCAGCAGCTTTTCCCACTCTACCACTCTTTCAAACATATAAAAAAAATTCACATCATCGTCAGTGTCATTTTTTGCATTGCTCGTCTTACCGCCTTCTGGACGTACGTGCTGTTACCTGGACTAGGGGGAGGGGCTGCCGACCTTCCACAAACAACCTATGCAAGCAATTCAATCTGAAGCTGCTGTTGTCGGAACTGCTCTTGTTGGTGCTGATGCTGTTGTTGCATCTGTTGTTAATGCAGCTTGCTGGTCTCTTGTTGCATCAGCTGTTGCTGCTGTAACTGTTGCTGGTGCTGTTGCTTCTGTACTTGAACTAGTTGTTTAATCAGGTCCTCTATTTTGCCTGACGTCACGTACTGGCTTGTGGCTGCCTTCACCCAATACATGCAGTACCTCTTATAGCAGTCACATGTGTTCGTTGGGAAAGCTGCCCGCACTTCTAACACCACCTATGGTAGATTGGCTCATTCGGTTGCACACGGAAGTAGACAACAGAACACTATCTCTTTAAAAGTCTCTCACTGGTTTATTAAGAGTGCTTCATAAGCCATTACAGGGCTATCAAACTGAAACAAGACTTTCTTGGCCTAAGGAAAAACAAGACAAAACATACAGCACAGTCTGTGTGGTTGCGGGGATGCACTCGCTCAGGAAAACCAACATATACAGGTTAAGGCTTCTTTTACATTTATCGTGTTTTTTGGGCCGTGTTTGCGGCCCCAATAGATTTCTATGTTGCCACAAAATCGGCCTGCAAAAATTCCATGGTGCGCCGTGTGCCGTATGGCCGCGAGGGCCGTATTTGCGGCCGTGAGAAAAGATCGAGCCTGCTCGATCTTTTTCACGGCGTACAGACATGGCCCGCAAAAAGGCCCGCAATAACGGGCCACAAAAAACCCGGTAAGTGTAAAAGAAGCCTAAGCTTCCTTGCTAGGACAGCTAGCACTGGAGTTCCACTCTCCAGGCCTACCGAATACTGAATGCCTCTGGTGGCCGACTATTTAAACCCCAGATCACACCCTGTGGTGGAGATAAGGTAGACAACCTCCCATCCACTCTATGGTTGTCCACAAAACCCAGACCTTAAAATGGCCTATTAACCCCTCTCAACACATAGTGTGCTGGAGCAAACTTTTGGGTTTCAATTCACTGAAGCCAATTTCCTCAGCGAAATGTATTTTCCCTCCAGCACCTTGACAGTGACTTTGTCACAAGGGGAAAATGCATAAGAAACAGAACAAACACAAAAATCAGAGAAAATTTTTATTGTGTAGTGTGATGCACACACCTGCAAAAATGTGTGGATAAAAAGCAGGATAATAAATACAGCATATACACTGTGTGAACACAGCCTCAGCATTACATTTGTATTAAGTTTTTATGGGTTTAATGGAGTGAAACATGAATCACAGCAGGTTTTTTTTATGCCATTTGCCTATCACCGTAAAAAATTCACTATATTGTATGGGTTGTTTTAATTGAAGAGATACAAAATGTTTCTTATTAGATGGTTTGTGATGTTTATTTTTTTTAAGTACATTAAAATGTCATTATTGCAATTGTTTTTTATTATTATTTAGTAATGTTATTGATAAAAAACCTCTGACTTTTATTTTACCCCTAGTATTCACTGGTGTATAGAT
>VIAB01010718.1:37023-47250 GCA_009801035.1 Oophaga pumilio | reverse complement strand
GCTATCCTGGTGATGCTGCATCTTCAACTTTGTAATGTCCAGCTCCTTAAAATTAGCTCATCACATCTGTCCTGATGCTGCTGCCTCTTCCATTCTGCTGTTGCAGTGCAGTCTGCACATTTTATCTCTGCTGCATCTAGTGCTTCCTGTTTTGCTCGTCCATCTACCATCCTTCATATTTAGCTGTAATGCTTCATGCTGATCCATGTGCCATCCAGCAAGATAAGCTCTGCTACTCTACACAAAGTGAGCCCATAAGACACAAACTGTCTTACATGTGCAAACAAATGTTAACCCTGGTTTACACCTAATGAGTATTGATGGGCGAACCTCTTCATGTTCGGGTTCGGCAGGCTCAGAGGAACATTTAAAAAAGTTTGGTTTGAGTATCAGACCTGTACACAGACCGGAACCCAAACTGGGACACCAACATTTAGTTCAAGATGGGGTTGTCCTAGTAGTGGACAACCCCTTTAAAGATCTAGTATGTCCAATATCAGACTGCTGATTCGTTTGTTCTCTTGGAGATAAGCCGCCTAGTCATAGAGAGCACAGGCAGAACGAGCGCTTATGACAGCAGAGGAACAACTGAGGTGGCCCCTGGCCAAAAGACTGGCCATCGTTAAGCCAACAGTCATCTAATGTGTATTATGCTGGGCTTTAGACTGTCTAGTGTAAGAGTATACTACCTGTTAGTCGGCTTACACTGAACCAGAAGTTTACATTGTCTAAGAATTAGATAGTATTAATAAATATGCCCCATTATTCTTTGTAGTTTGGCATAATACATGGATCACTAGAGACAAGTTAGAGCAGGAAAGTGACCTATAAATGAAATTTGCTCAAACTTAATAGGTTCAAAATTGTTAATAGTTTTGGAGCTCTATTTTCCTGAAAGTTTTCCAGAACCATTTGTTACCAATACAGAGGTATATAGTTAAAAGGAATCTGTCATCAGGACGGAACACCCAAACTATTTACATGTGCATGTACATATTTCAAAGACAAATCCAGCAATATCTTTACATGGTCAGTCCGTTCCTCCATTAGTGAGAAATCATAATTTTTATATATCTATGCAGATGAGACTGTAGAGCTGAAGCCTCTGTCACACCAGCTCTATTCTCGGCTCCATAGCTGCCGCCTCCTCTTTGGCTGATGGCCTCTTTGCTGTGTCACTTCAGGCAAAAACGTCCTCAGTAAAGCAGTTGTGCAGCAATAGAGCTGGAGTGACAGAGGCTTTAGATGTACAGTCTCATTTGCATATCAATTCTAACACTAATTTCTCAATAATGAAGGAAATGACTGTCCAGGTAAAGGTATTGCTGGACATGTCTTTGAAAGGGCTACATGTGCATATAAATAGTATAAGGTGTAAATTTCTACTCACAGATTCCCTTTAAATAATAAAATCCTAATTGCCTGAAACCAACACTAGTTGGCGCTCATAGCAAGATTTTTTTAAACAGCTCCCAATAAACATTTTAATAAATCCATATGCAATGAGCTTCTCTAGTGGTGGTGGTGGAAAAATAAGTAAAAGGGTTATTCCTAAAATAGAAAGTTATTCCCTATCTGAAGGACAGGGCATAAATTGCTGATAGCGGGGGATCTTCTCTCTAGGACCTGCAGTGATGCCAAGAACAAGGCTCTGAAACTATATAAAGGTATTTGCAACCCTCGACTCTATTCATTGTCTATGTGACTGTTGAGCTCTGAGATAAGTCTCACAGACAATAGAGTGGAGGCCAAGTACAAGCACCTCCGCTGCCTTCAGAAGAGAGTTGCAGAGCCCCATTCTTGTGATCACTGGTAGTCCTAGGTCTCAGACAATGATCAAGTTATCCCTCATCCTTTGTATAGAGGTTAACTCGATGTTTAGGGAATAATCCTTAAAGCACTATCCAACATTTTATTTTTTTATTTTTTTTCAAATGTGGCACCAAAATATTTATTTTCACCTTCTTAAGACTTACTCCAGGAATTCCCAATTTTACCAACAAATGTCCGTTATTTCCATGCCACATTTCTGGGTGCAACAGGTTCATGCCTACAACTTTCAGTAAATCCGTCAGTGAGATCATCCTGATGACAGCCATTATAAGCCTTATCTTTCTTCTCCTGAATTATTATAAACCGATTTATTTCCACATGATAAAGCTGAACTTTGATTTGGTCATAAATCAGGTTAGAATAGTTCAGGAGAAGAGAGTTGAGTATGTGAACAAATTAAATAATCGGTGCAGAATTTTCTGCATCTATTGGCAGGAAAAATGCAGGGGCAAAATAGTGGATTTTTGACAAATTTGTGCTGCATTTTTTACTTGCATTTTTGATGCAGATTTTTCCCCACTCATTAGTATGTGTGAAATTTGCAGCAAAAACACTGAAGGAATTGACATCCTGCAGATTTATATCTGCACCAAATCTGCAAGTCACAAATAGGCAACATGTGCATGAGACTTCAGGATTCTCATTCACTTTCTTGACATCAGGAAACCCTTCAGGTTTTGTGGCAATTCTGCACTGAAAAAAAGCAGAAAAAATGCAACGTGTGCACACGGCCTTATTGTACTGTGTTATATACAGGATGTAAAAGCCAAACAGCCCAAATTAAGAAAAAAAACTATTGTAAAAAAAGATATGGCGAAAATACATTTTTATTTATAGTATGCAAATTGTCTCATCAGAGAGGAAGAGGACTAGAACTCTAGTGTCACCTATAGGAAGTAGCAATCCTAAAAATCAATATCGACGCTCTAACGAGCCTTGTCACACTAGAGAGTCGATGTTGACTTTTACGATTGCTACTTCCTATAGGTGACACTAGAGTGCTAGTCCTCGTCATCTCTGAAGAGACAATTTACATATTTCCCAGAGGAGCATTGTGGCTTAAAAGTCTCCTCGAATCGGCATGTCAAACCTGACGTGTCGCTCTTCGCAAGGAGAAACATTACCCCTTATTTATAGTAGAAGGGATAAAGCTGTGACTATAGGTCGACATTTTAGCTAGAAGTTATTTTTGATCATTCGAAGCAGTTCCTCGGCATTTACTTCAAGTCATGTAAATATTCCTCACCTTCTGGCAGCATTAGTTTTGATACTTGCATCGGTGAATAAAAGCCAGGCATGCTGTGAAGCAATCTGTACCCAAGTTTGCTCTCGATTCTGGTTTCCTTGTGTCAATAGGTGAGAAGTAGGAGGTGAAATTCACAGTAGGACGTTAGAAAGGTCATTTTCCATGCTGAGAGATCTGCCTTCCTAATTTCAGCTTGGTACTGTTATACGGAAATAAATGTTTTTTACCATCCATTCTGCAGCTGTGAGAATTACTGGTCCATTTCCAGTGAGATACTGTATATACAGATTATATACCTACAGCTGGGCTCATTCTATACCTGAGGAAGACAACCAGAGCTGGAGTAAGACTAGAGGGTAATGCACAGACCTGGAACAAATGTGATGTCATACGGTTAAATGCTCATAGGGATCATTCATTTTCTTTAGGTAAGCCAATTGCTTTATTTCCCGATATATCTGCACACCTGCACAACAGATTTTTCTGCCTTGCCGTTTTACTTTACACTCTGGAAATGCTTTTAGCTACAGGATTAATGCGGCGGAAAAGCAGTTAAGTCAACTGACAGTCACTAATGCTGGCAGGGCCATGGTTAGCCACCCAAGGAAAATTTTGTTCTCTGTGCCAGTTCTTTGATATCACCTATTGTAATCCATTTATTTTGATGTGTAGTTGGAATTACAGGATTACGTTTGGAATAAAGACCATTTTTTGCAAAGGAAAAAAAATTATTAGTTTTCAAAATATGAACAGTGAACAATATTTAAGGGGCTTAAGAATTGCTTAATCGTACTTAAGATTATGCGTTGAGCTGGACTACTGTTTTGCTATAAGGTTTGCCATAGAAAACAGCCTCTTTTTATCATTTGGTCATAGCGAGAGCCACATTTCTTTTCTTACAATAGGACCATGACACCTATATGAGCTTGTTAGCCATGCCTTCCCAAAACCATTGGCTTTTCCAGCATCTTTTGCGAAGGCTTCCATTGCTATGCATCTACACTGCTACAGTTAATTCTAAACGATTCAAAATAATCGCACAGATGACCAGGGCAGCTCTAGCAGATCAGACATTTTAGAAGCTGACTAATAGTGCCAAGCTTAAAGGGATTGCCCACTAGCTTTTTTTGATGGCCTAGCATCTCCGCCTGTCAGTTGTTACCGGCATTGGCGGCCAGAAGTTGTCGGATGCTGCCGAAACAGAACAGCTCCATTATTGGACACAGAACACAACAGTTCCATTATTATGGGCAAAAAAAACAAAAATAACATCTACAGAATGGGAGGAATAGAAGTTAGCAACAGCACATGTTAAAAAGACTTGGGTATACTAATAGATCACAGACTGCACATGAGTCAACAGTGTGATGCAGCAGTAAAAATGGCAAGCACAGTTCTGGGAAGTATTTAGGGAAGCATAGAGTCTAGATCACTTGAAGTAATTATCCCCCTCTAATCCTACTTGGTCAAGCCTCATCTGGAATACTGTGTAGAGTTCTGGCCACCACATTTTAAAGAAGACTTTTAAAAACTGGCGCAATTTTAGAGAAGAGCTACAAGGATGGTGAGCAGATTGCAAACTATGTCCTACAGGGAACGGTTAAAGGATCTGGGAAGATCTAGCTTGAGGGTGAGTTCTCCTTGAATGAAGTCTTCAAACAGAGACTGAACAGACTTCAGTCTGAGATGGATTAGTGAATCCTGCATTGAGCAGGGAGTTGGACACGATGACCATGGAGGTCCCTTCCTACTCTAACATTCTATGATTTCTATAGTGACTGCAGCAGAGTACTGAAGTTCCACCTCCTATTAAAATTGTAGTACTTGGCTGGGGTCACTATAGCTTTGGAATATAACTAAGGAATTTTACCACTTGTTCCCAGAAGTCCTGAACCCGAGGATAATGCTATTGTTAAAGGAAGCGATGATACCCCCACGGTGTGTCATTCATGAGGAAAGACTGCCACCTGCAGGCTGAAAAACATCAAGAGGAACAAATTGGCACCAGCAGAGTTGCAGGGGAAGCCAGTTCTTGTGCGGGTCCTGGCCAGGTGACTGGCATGGTAGAGCTCTTGGATATAAAAGCCCTGCGAGCCAAACGGCAAGAGGATTTGGTGCAAAGGAGAAGAGTTGGGCTGACGCGGACCAAAATGCCACTGAGGCCATTGTGACAGGCCGCAGTGAGACGCGTACGTCACCAAGGTGCCGGTCATTGTCAGACAAGGTCCAGACCACGTCCTGTGAGACTACGCCGGTCAAGACCTAGAGTTCAGACTGCGCCGGTCAAGAACAGAATCCTCGCTCTACACCCGTCAAGTGTCAGATGCCAGATGACACCCGTCGGTATCCAGTCCTTGCAGCCGTAGGCCTAGGAGACACCCACCGATGGTCAAGTACCAAAGATTCACGAGGAGACAACGATCAGAGGAGCATGCCTGCAGTTACAGAGGGAAGGCATGAGTGAGCAGGACCGTCATTTCCTGCTACAACGCACGGTATCGGGGTTGGCCTGGGTTAGGACAAAAAGTGGGGAGTGGGCTGGTTGGTGCAGTACAAGCTCAACATTCTCTAATAGACTTTGTCAGAAGGACAAAGCGAGAAAACCCATTACACCTCCCCCCAGGGCCAGGATTTCAGAAAGAACTAACATGGTAGCTCCCATTAATGAGCCTACCCCCCTTGTAAGGGGAACATTAGCATACTTTTATAATTGTATTGTTTTATGATCTTTTGTTGATTTGCATTGTTTTTTTATATCATTAATTGTCTCTTAACTACTGTAAATTCCCTCTACATTTGAAAGAATTAAAAAAATTCATTGATTGTTTCTGCCTCCTGTGAGTTGCATTCGGTCCCATGCTTTATAGTACAACACATGGGAAAATGTGCTTGATGTAGAGTAACATTTTGGGCATTAGACTAGATAATCCAGGTTGTATTTAACTTGCTAAAGAGTGGTAATAGCAAGCTCTATGAAGTACAAAAAACTGCATGAGACAATCATTGTAGTTAGAGTTATAGAGAAGTGTTGAATAAAATACGGTAATCATCTTGACTGTGGAAGGCACAGTTGTTTCATTTTTAACACTGTAAAATAAAATTTATATTTACTTTTTTTATGCATCATTTACTTTTTGGCAGACTTCAAAATAATCACACCGCAATGAAACGCTAAACGAATATACGGTAATTAAAAATATTTTTTGAGATACAACTCCATATTGACAAAAACTGGAAGAAAATTTTTGCCTGTATATCAGGCAGAAAGAAATATGTGATAAATCACCTATTCATCACATGAAATCTAATCGTGAAGGGTCAGGACGATAAAGTCGTCACTGTCAGTGTTCAATGGTGACCAGAGAATACGTCTGTCTCATGGTTATCCTTCAAGCAGATTTAAAGACTCTGCAATTCAGTCTCATCTTGAAGTCCTTTTCATGTCTCAATCTCATGAAAATGTCAGTGCACATAAATTGTGCCTTGAGGGTTTCATCGCCCGGTCTGTCATCTGAAATATTCCCTTGTATACAGAGCCTAATATTGGATTTAAATAGAAAAATTTAAATCTTAGCAAACCAAATAAGTCCAGGCAATATCAGATGACACCGAAAGGGATTTTCAAGCAATAACCGCAAAGCTTATTTTTCGACACGTCACTGAGATTTAGTGTGTTTGTGGACTAAACACTGCAAGCAATTTCACTGTCCTTGTTTTTCTACATTTCTATTCCATTCTCATTATATATCTCTCCGGATGTTTGTTTAAAAACTTTGAATAAACTATGGCATGCGGTAGAGAGGAACATGCCATGAAAATAACTGACAAGTTATAATTTAAGCCAGAAAATATATGAAAAAGATAATTATGAAAAAAGGTCTTGAAGCTTTTGAGAATATATTGACAGGTCAAGGACATGTTAAAGGTTACTCCTCTTATTTACATGGAAGAAGTGTGCATAGACTAGAGTGTGATATGCAATAATATTACTCTGACGGTTGAAGCATATTCTGAGCCATACAATATTTTGGAGGAATATAATCTTACTGACCATCAACAAAAGCATCTTCATCAGTTCAAGCCCAGGCCATTTTCCCTCGTCCCTGACCAGACACAATTACAGGTTTATTTACACATGTGGTATAAAAAGCTGCACATTTTTGGTGTTCAGAGCCTCTGATGGTGAGGTCAGGCTTGTGTGGTAGGTAGCTGTGAGGTATCACTCCAGGGCAGTGTCTGGCAAAGTAGCAGTTGACCCAAAGGATCAGAGACGCTGGTTTGGGTTGTGTGTCCCAGGCAGGACAGAACAGCCACTGGTATGGGTTCGGACTGTGTGGCTTCTGCATAGCAGACAGGATGGCCACTGGTACAGGTTCAGACTGTGCAACTTCTGTATATCAGACAGTTCAGGAATGCGAGCAGGATACAGGTTAAACAAATCAGGGTCTGGATCAGACAAGGCTGACAAGGGAACCTAACAGCAGGCAGGTAACTATTAACTAACTAGTACAATTGTTGCTCAGGCACCTCCCAACAGGTGGAGGTGCCTTAAGTATTAAGTATCTCCCAGCTATTGGTTGGGGACATTTTAGCAAAGTACCTGCAGTTTCTGTAAAAGACAGGAAGCATGTGTACCCTCAGCACGCTGCCAGGGTGTCTGCCAAATGTGCGCAGACCCTGAAGAGTGGAAGCGGAGGCAGGAGATCCAGAGAGGTGCCTGGGGTTGTAAGTAAGTCGGTGTCCTTGCCGGGTGAAGGGAGCAGAGGCACTACAAAAGGAAATGTGTAATTTACTTTTTTTCACATTTTTTATGACAACGAAGGACAACTAAAATACATCAAAAAAATATCTATCTATCTATATATATCTATCTATCTATCGATAGATATATATATCTATCGATAGATAGATAGATATATAAATTGCCCGATATAAAACAATTGTTTTGGTATATCGGACCTGTATTTTTATTTTATTTTTTGAGGTGGTGGGGAGGGGGAATCATTACAGCAATTTGGATTAGCCTTTTTCCTTGTTTTTATTTAGTCATTTATGTCTTACATTCTTCACCCCTTATAAGGTCATAAAAGACTATTGTTTAGAGTATGATTGATACACTTGAAATCAATAAGGGCACTACCAATATTGGAAAACTCAGCATCCATACCATCACTTGTACGTCAACAGCCTGACTCGGTGGACAAGAAAAAGCTTTCAAAGCCAAACAACCTATAAAATTAATGTTTTTTGCTCTTTGTCATAACTTCATTCTTTCTATACCTTCATTGCAATACTGTACATCCCTCTTTCACCATGATGTGTTATCCTTATATACATTATCCTTATGACGCCACATTCATACAGTCACGTGATGTCACCATTGGACATGATCCCACAACAGCATCATCCAAGCTTTAAGTCGAGAGCTCACACAGAGAAACTTGTTTTGTATTAGATAGCTTTGAAAAATAAATAAAGGTGCTTATTCATCAAGAGTGATATTTTTCACAATGGTCTTGATGGAGGGGAGAAAGGTTAGCATGCAAGGCACCTGAATCATTAAGAACACGGCTCTTCATGAATCAGGTGAGGCACAAATTTGGCGTGTGGCTCCATTTGGGCCTCACCACAAATCATACTCCAATCAAGTACTGTAGTAAGATTTGTGGCATCAGGAACACTATGAATTTGACTAGTAGGGGTCGACGCATCCTGTTCTGCCCTAGCTCTGCCTACTTTATCAGAGCATTGTGAAAATGGTATGAAATATGGAAGCGGTTTTGGTGTAGCCTCGCATTTCCTATGGATTTTGCAAATTTTTAAAGCTAAAACTGGAGTAAAAGCTTTGATTAATCAGAGACATACTATAGATGCATACATTATTTCTGCAATAGTATTGATTTATGTTCCCCAGGGTGAATATCAGAGGTTGGAAGTGCATGTAATTTCCATGACTTAGAGGTCACAGAGTTTAGTTCACTTCCCCTTGTTATAACTACAGAAACCTACTATCAATTATACCATACGATGTTGGTATGGAATCTCTTGAGCCCTCATACTGGCACATGATGGATCATACTGTCACTGATTGCCTCTCTAAAACACATTGCTCTCTTGAATCTCTAATGTACTGTACATTTCTGCTAAATTGTTATCTGATAAGCAGAAAAAAATACCGTTGATGTTGAAAAAAATAACGTGCTCAGCCATAATTGAACATACTTGACTGTTAGAAATCATTCATTCCGTAATTTAAATTCTAGCCTTTCTTTTTTTGCACTCTTATATACATGGTGGCTCCATTCAGTTGGAATGGGGGTCATTCTATAGATTTCTACAAAGTCAAACCCATTAAGAAAAGATATATAAATTTGGAGCTAAACTCTGTAACCTTAAAAAAATAAAATAAACTTATAAAATAGGAAAAAAGCTGACTTGCATTTTACCGCCAGCCTAAAAGGATGCCAACTTTTTAGCCTATTGTGATGTAAACTAGCTTGGCCAGTGCAAATTTTTTCGCACATTGGTCGTCGGGGGAGCAGGCAATTTCAGAAAAAGCAAGCTGGTCAAATGTAAATGTATTTCATGAGATGATGAACACAGACAGGTATTTATATATGTAGATTGGTAATACAATAAATTGTTTTGATAAGTGGAGGCCAAAAAATGTCTTTCAGTTGTGGTGACACCTGCTGGTCATTGTTTCTTTCTGCAGGTTTATGAAAATGAATGTTTAAACTGTATTTAGGGATAAAATTGTGGATGTGTGGTTTGTTTGGCTCTTTTCTTGCTGAAGGGGGCAAGTTTACCTTTCAAATGGTGTATCATTTGTGTGTGTGGGGCGAAGTAATCAGCGAAAAAGCAGTGCATGTTTACAAATGTGTTTGCATATGTGCCTCACCTGCAGTGAAGTGTGCAATCCTCCCATTTGGCTGAAATAGGCTGGTCAAGCACTTTGGCAAGCTGGAAAGACCCCTAGGCAAATGTTTGGATTTGTTTGTAATGTCTGTAAGCAGCTTTGTGGTAGTGTGCTTTGGGGTAGTGTGGTGCCACCTGCAGGTCATTTTTCAAATCGTGGATGTGTGGTATGTTTGGCTATTTTCGTGCTGAACGGGGCAAGTTTACCTTTCAAATGGTGTATCATTTGT
>VIAB01010716.1:55161-69579 GCA_009801035.1 Oophaga pumilio | reverse complement strand
AAGGCATACAAAGGATCATTTGACCGTATTTTTTTTTTTTGCACAAATATTTCCAACTGCGTGATCTGTCAGGCATGAAGACGTATGTTAATACATTATATAAGAGGCGCTGTATACCTGGAGAAGGGCTCGGCTAGGAAAATGAACGGATTTAGTGTTTACTTGTGATCTTTTAATGTGCGGTGTAGAAATCAGGGTGGTAGGTTCTTGTTTCTGCCATAAGTATAAGTCCTCAGACATAGCCCTGTAAACTGTGAAAAGACCACGAGGTAGAGAAGGGTCTGTCCTGTGCCTACTTCAATGGGCTTTTGTGCTGAAGCGGAGAGCAGAGTTAATCAGGGCTCTAGAAGTAATTATCAGCAGAGTTTGGGTAGCACAAATGCTTGGGTAAACAGCGATTGTTCTTTCCACAAGATTTCCAAAAGAAACAACAATACTGGCATTGTCCTCCACTTCTCATTAAGGGGATTCAGGGACAGAGCTGAGCACTCGGAGGCGCATGGGAAACTGACAGGCAAACTGTGTTCTGAACGAATCTCTCATGATCCCACTACAACGGGCTCTGGCTTTGGGCATCAGTAATGCCAGCTGCATCGGGAGAAGCCAAGCCTGTCATACCATCTTCACGTCAAATCTCTCTGTGTCCGCAGACATGAGGCATAGTTAGGGCTTAATGAAGAAACAAATACAAAAGGGGACGTTTAGGCCTTGTTAACACTTGCATTCATTTTCCAATAGAAATCTTGCGCTATTTAGTTCCTTGTCAGACTTTTGTCGATTTATTTTTTTTTTCTTAGTCAAAATGGCTAGAAAGGAAGAACACGGGACCCCCCAAGCAAACAGATATTACTTACATAAGTATCCATAAACAGATCGGACTACCGTGAGGTAAACTGGGACAAATGACACCAAAAAACAGCCCAGAAGATCACTAGTATAAAAATCTTGTTAATATCTGGAATTTGAAGGTCTATTACCTCAGGTTGCGTCATTTTCTCACGTTTTACACATGCAGGCATTAATTTTATTTGTAATCAGTCGTCAATGGCTGCACAGAACAATGGAAGGTGCTGAGCGGTCGCACGGCACGGCCCATTTATGTGGTGCGTCACGCAGCAATATGCAAATGCCACTTATTATGTCTAAACACTATCATTCCAGTGGTGCACCAGAGCTAAAACATTCTACTCTGCATATAAATGTATTGCATTTTATATGACAAATGCCTGTGTGAAGGCGCTTTTAGGATTTTTTTTTCCCTAAATAATGAAGACAAATACATAGTACAGTATAGATTAGCGCTATGCTGTATAATGCACGCTTTTTGTTTTACCATTATATGACTTCTTGCGGATGGTTGTAATGGCTTAGTCTAGGCTGGCATTATTTCTGTAAAGAGACACTTCAAATTCATTCAGTAAGTAAAAAATCTCTTACCATAGTAGACAGAACTAACCAGCAAAATGAATGCATACCTCTAAAATACATACCTTTCTGGCTCCGGGAAATAGCATTTCCTTGCATTCATTATCCCGCACTGCCACATTGCTGACTCCTAATGACACAAATAAGACATGCTTTATGCAAATGGCATATGCAGGTTATGCAAATAGCGAGTTCATTTTGATGCAGCCGGGCCTCACACCATTTCATTCCTTTCCAATATTTTCAAAGAATGCTTCTTTTTTTTTTTTTTTTTTTATATACCTCGGCATAAATGAATTACAGACAGAAAAAAAAATTAAAAATAATAGAAAAAAAAACCCTTACATTGCACACGTGAAGAAGAAATATAAAATAATAGTGATCATAGATTTTAATTGTTTCTCCCGCTTTATTTATTGACACGATGATGCCGCAGCGGGCGAGATTGGTTACAGACGAAATCTGCAATTCAGATTTTCTTTTGTGCTGATCGTATGTTAATTTTAGTGGGTGGCGCTGCTTCAGCTTTCATACAGGAAATACATTTATATATTTACATTTATGGAGATTTCACGTCGCCCCCACATCACTTTCTGCAGATATCTCAGTGAATCAGGCACAGCCATAAAATAATGAATTAAATAAATGTTTACGTTAGCTCGATATCGGAAATGACAATGAGCGTTTAAAGAACTGGTCATGCAAAAAATTGATTAGAATTTTCTTTATTGCCAAAGAAACTCCCATATATTAAAATAGTAAACTTTTATTTATCATTATTAAAGCACCCCGTATATATATATTTTTCTATTTTATAATCCAAATAAGAAGCTATAATATTCCAGATAGGGACATAATATCAATAGTATAGACGTATACTAATCTAATACTTTAATATTGTGTACTCTTTTCGCCAAAAGAGACATAAAAAGAGGACAAAAAGGGGTTCAGGGAACACAGATAAAGATAATGCATAGAGACCCTTAGAGATGACTGCACCCTGCCTCATCGTGGCGGATTGCTCCCTAATATGCGATATGACTCAACGATGGCTGTCCCTAAAGTGTCCTTAAGTATTACCCTAAAAAAAAAACAAGAAAAACAATTCATGATCAAAGAGGGTACACTTAGCTTATATACAACAGATGTTCTCTTAGTAATAGTCGGAAATTAATATCTGGAAGACCCCGGTTTGACCATGTCTCGACGCTTTTCTCCCCTCTAGATAACAGGGTTCATCATCTCCATCAAGAGACATGAATATTTCACTGGCTCAATCTTCCATAATATGAACAAAGGGATACCATGGCTAATTTTCTTATTTTTATATTATTTTTAAATTTAAATTATTCTTTTTACTATGATTTTATTTTTTTTCCCATAACATGCTCTTTTCCAATTAGGTATTGGTTTGGTAAATACAGACACAATATTTTATCAGATGTTTATTTCACTTTTTTTAAATTAAATATATATTTTTTTTTCTTATTTATAACATTAAATAAATCTACCGTTCTACAGACAAATATTTTTTGGTCCTTTTCCCTAGTACTTTGTCCACTGCTGGTAAGAGTTTAAATTGCGAATTACTTTCTGGAGAATTTACAGTTTAATAATTGTTGCCTGGGGCTGTTATAGGAGGTACAACTCCATTTCCATGGTAGCAAAACGAGCTGGTACTGAGTTTGCCATGACACTGTGCATCCATTTGCCCTACCTTTGCGTTCTGTTCTAAAGCAGCATTGACATCTGAAGTTATAAGAAAATGGGGCCTATTAGTGGCCCCCACAATCATTCATGCTTAAAGCAATTCTTAAAGGGGAATATTCAATAGAACATGGTGTGCAGCTGTTATTGTGGCAGAATATATTTTTCTCACAGCATGCACTTTAAAACTCTGGCATGTACTAAATATAGGAAATGTGCACTTGAAACTCTTTTATACTTTATGTAGGATACATTTAGCTTGCTAGCTCTGACCCAAATTGTATGCTATATTCATTACATAGGAATATGAAAATTAACTAGAGTGCTCTAAATAATTGCAGCCAAAGTGCAAGCAGAATGAATTAATTTCCTGTATGTACTGAGTTTTCGGAACAGTTTTATTAGAAGCTATTAACTATGGGAACATATACTGTGTATTTTTCTATAGAGCAAAATTTCTGGTACTTTTTGATGGAAACATTACATTTCAATTTAACACTATTGCCAAAGACACAACTTCTTAGTTAATATCCTTGTGCATCTAAGACTTGTACATGGCAATTTCTCCTTTGAATAAACTTTACAAATTAAGTTAATCATGGAAGACAACTGAATTCTTAAAAGTTGTTTTGAATCAGTCAGACTTGAACCTGGTCAACCTTTTTTTTTATTTTTACTCTTTTATATAGCACCATTAATTCCACAGCGCTTTACATACATTATCGCCACTGTCCCTGATGGGCTTGCAATCTAGAATACCTATCAGTATGTCTTTGGAATGTGGGAGGAAACCGGAGAACCCGGAGAAAACCCACGCAAACATGGGGAGAACATACAAACTCCTTGCAGATGTTATCCTTGGTGGGATTTGAACCCAGGACCCCAGTGCTACAAGGCTGCAGTGCTAACCACTGAGCTACCATGCCGCCTAAACCCCTTTTAAACCCCATAACAGTAAAATACACCTAAAAAGACAACCAAACTAAGTAACGAAAAAACAATAAAAAGTACACTAAAGAGAAACAGGCTTTAGCATAGAAGCATACACAGGTCTTGGGATTCCACATCCAAAATCAGACTTGGGTTCTGCTGGACCACCAGGGAAATAAGGTCTAAACTGACCCTGATGGTAAGTGATTTTCTCCAATATCAGCTGTAAGTACAGTAGGGTTGGCAACTACTCGACCATTAGGGCCAAACTTTTGTGTTCAATTGCCTCTCTGGCCCAGACGTCACCTCTCTGCTGTCCAGAATTTAAGGAGTGTCTATCAGCCATATCCTCCTTCTTCTCCTCTTGCTTCCTCAAACTCAATGTGGACAAATCTGAACTCATCATCTTTCCCCCATCTCACAGATCTTCCCCTGACCTATCTATCACAATTAACGGCATCATGCTTTCCCCTGTACCGGAAGTCCGCTGACTCGGAGTAACCCTTGACTCTACCCTGTCCTTCAAACCGCACATTCAAGCTCTTTCTGCCTCCTGTCGACTCCAGTTCAAAAATATTTCCAGAATCCGTCCTTTCCACAACCCTCAATCTACTAAAATGCTTGTGCATGCCCTCATTATTATTATTTATTATTATTATTATTATTTATTATTATAGCGCCATTTAATCCATGGCGCTTTACATGTGAGGTAGGGTATACATAATAAATACAAGTACAGTAATCTTAGACAATACAAGTTACAACTGGTACAGTAGGAGAGAGAACCCTGCCCGTGAGGGCTCACAATCTACAAGGGATGGGTGAGGATACAGTAGGCGAGGGTAGAGCTGGTCGTGCAGCAGTTTGGTGGATCTGTGGTTACTGCAGGTTGTAGGCTTGTCATCTGGCACCTCGAGTAATGAAACATCCTTTTTTGTGGCCTCCCTGCTAACACCCTCGCTCCTCTACAGTCCATCCTTAAATCTGCTGCCCAACTAATTAATCTCTCTCCTCGCTATTCCTCCGCTTTTCCTCTCTGCAAATCTCTTCACTGGCTCCCATTCCCTCAGGGTATCCAGTTCAAATTACTAATACTGACCTACAAAGCCATCCATAACCTGTCTCCTCCATATGTCTCTGAACTAATCCTTCCCTCACATAATCTCTGGTCCTCCCAAGATCTCCTTCTCTCCTCCACACTTATTCGCTCATCACCCAACTGCCTCCAAGACTTCTCCTGAATATCCCTACCATCTGGAATTCTTTGCCCCAACACGTCCGACTATCAACCACATTCGGATCCTTCAGACAGAACCTGAAAACTCACCTCTTCAGGAAAGCTTACAGCCTGCAATGACCCCGCTATCTCCTCACCATTACCGGAGCTACTGCCTCAACCAACACTGGAAGTGCTGCAACCCCCCAACCTACTGTCTCCTTCCCCACCATCCTGTAGAATGTAAGCCCGAAAGGGCAGGGTCCTCTCCCCTCTGTATCAGTCTGTCACTGTTAGTTTGTTTACTGTAAGTGATATCTGTAATTTGTATGTAACCCCTTCTCATGTACAGCACCATGGAATCAATGGTGCTATATAAATAAATAAAAATAATAATAATTACAGGCCCACTGGAGAATTCTCTAGCATTGGTGGGTCAGTTTGACTCTGACCATTTTCTTCACCTTTCAGACTGTTCACATACTAACAATTTTCAATGTTTTTAGATTCTGTGTCACACCATGCTAGACTATATTGTACAAGATTTGCATCACGCAATTATTAACTAGCAAAATAAAATAAAAGTTTGTCTAATTCATTTGTACAACCAATAGTTGGCTATCTTGGTTGTGAGTCACAGAGTGGACTATAAGATAGCAATTGACATTAGTCGTCTATGACTGATATAAATGTGGCATGTACAAGGTTTTTAGTAGAGAAACCATAGCACTGGGTACCACGGTTTCTCTATCTTAGGCTGTGGTTCCATGATCCGGAACCACAGCGCTTTGGATGGAGCGGAAAGTCAGCTCTGCCCAAAGCCCCGCCCCCTAGTGAACGCGCGGTCAATCCGGATGTATTCATGGAGCACATCCGGAATGACCGCAGGGCTACACAGGCCTGTGTTATTTCCCTTGCGGCGACGCTGCATCGCCGCAAGAGAATAGTACATGCTGTGGTCTAAAAAGACGCGCCGCATGTCCGTTAATGCAGGTTTGCCGCCTGCGTGTTTTTAAGCATAGTGGAGACAGGATTTCTTGAAATCCCCTCCACTATGCTGTAACATCTGGACACTGCGTGTTTGATGCTGCGCCAGCGCACAGCGTCAAACACGCAGCATTTACTGAAGAAATCCAGAAACACACCCTTATAGATTGATTCTTCCCACTATGCACCATCTTTAAAAAGCCATGAGTGCAGACCAGAACTTCACACAGAGGAGTTCTGTGTGATCTGAAACCTAACAAGTGATGGATGAAGTCTACTGTTTGTCTGTACAGTTAACTCTGTGATTCTGTCTGAACTTTGGAAAGGATCACCTCGATGGGAAACCAGAGTTGGTAAGAGCTTAATCCAAGAGAAAGCTGTAGTTGGAGTTTTTAGATGGTGGAAAGAATTTTTGTGACCAATATGGACTCAAATGGGAATCTGGTTACTCTGTATTCTTGGGACGTCGCCTTAAAAAGGTTAACTCAACTTCTAAAATATAGGTAAAATAATTTTTAAAAAAATGCAATTTAGTAAAAATATTTTTTGTTTTCAAGAGCATAGGGATTTTTTATCTATAGTGCTTAGGCAATGGTCACCATCAAGTGGTGCTAGCTTGCAGCTTCTTTGCAACACAGTTTACAAAACTCTGAAACTGATAGTAGGATCCTGCAAGTTTGAATGCCTTTGTGTGTCTCCAATTCTGGAAAGACAAAGCTACCTTTGCTAGAAACATTAAAGGGCATGCAGTTCAGATCAGTAGGTCATCCATGCCGTTGGTCAGAACTGTCAGTCATTAGAAGCACACCTCTCCCAGGCAAGCAGGAAGCCAGAAGGCGGAGGATTGGTGCGCTCATGAAAAATGAAGATGAGAGCATTTTTTTTTAAGAGTCATGGCACATATAGAGCTGATGTGGAAAGTGGTAGGGGTGGCCTAGTAAGAGTCTTTGTGAAAGACAAGGTTTGTAATGGATGCCTACATGTCAAAGAAAGTGCATGAACGTGAGAATTCTAAATTATGATTGGGACAAATTGTGTCCAGAATGCCTGAAAGTATGACTTGCAGAGAAATTTTAAATTGACAGTATCATTAAGTATTCTCTACCGCAGCAATTACAGCTGAGTCTATGAAAATTGAACTTAATTTATTTGGTTTGCGATTCCTTTCTCAAATGTAAATCGTACCTACTGGAACATGTTACATGTATAGATATAGCTTTATTTGGACATGCTTGGTACTTGTAGTCACTGGCATCTGAACATAGGAAACCACCATTGAAAATAAAATTAAAGGGGTTTTCTGGACCAGGAAAAATTTTCTGCAAACTCTGTAACATGGTGAAAAATAGGGTGTAATATACACACTGTAAGAATTCCTCTCTGCTTGCCAGTTCAATTGATTGTCATGTGTCCGCTCTTTTCCAGTTAGCAAACTTTCGTTCACATGTCATTATTTTCTTTTAATGCTTACCTCATGTGTATTGGGAGAAGCAGGGAAAGATGCTAGTGGGATGTGACAGCAAGTATGCAAATTGCATATGAGTGGTCACTTGACTGCTGCTTGAACCAGCAAGCTGAACAGAATCCTAGCAGTGCTCGTGTTGCTCAATGTTATGGTTCAACATGCTAGAGAGACTGCCCAAAATTTACCCTAGCCTCTGAAAACCATTTTAACCCCTTAATCCCCAAGGGTGGTTTGCATGTTAATGATCTGGCCAATTTTTTAAATTCTGACCATTGTCCCTTTATGAGGTAATAACTCTGGAAAGCTTCCATGAATCCCATTGATTGTGACATTGTTTTCTCATGACATATTGATATTGATAGAAAATACCCAAAGTAACACCATTCTAAAAACTGCACCACTCAAGGTGCTCAAAACCACATTCAAGAAGTTTATTAACCCTTCTGGTTCTTCACAGGAATTTTTTGAATGTTTAAAAGAAAAATGAACATTTAACTTTTTTTCGCAAAAAAATTATTTCAGATCCAATTTTTTTTATTTTACCAAGGGTAACAGGAGAAATTGCACCCCAAAAGTTATTGTACAATTTGTCCTGAGTACGCTGATACCTGATATGTGCTGGTAAACCACTGTTTGGACGCATGGCAGAGCTCGGAAGGAAAGGAGCGCCGTTTGACTTTTCAACGCAAAATTGGCTGGAATTGAGTTTGGACGCCATGTCGTGTTTGGAGAACCCCTGATGTGCCTAAACAGTGGAAACCCCCCACAAGTAACACCATTTTGGAAACTAGACCCCCAAGTAACTTATTTAGATGTGTGGTGAGCACTTTGAACTCCCAAGGGTTTCACAGAAGTTTATAACATAGAGCCGTAAAATTAAAAAATCATATTTTTTCCACAAAAATGATCTTTTCACCCCCTTTTTTTATTTTCCTAAAGGTAACAGGAGAAATTGGACACCAAAAGTAATTGTACAAATTGTCCTGAGTACGCTGATACCCCATAAGTGGGGGTAAACCACTGTTTGGGCACATGGCAGAGCTCGGAAGAGAAGTAGCACCGTTTGACTTTTTCAATGCAAAATTGTCTGGAATTGAGATAGGACGCATGTCGCGCTTGGAGAGTCCTTGATGTGCCTAAACATTGGAAACTGCCCACAAGTGACACAATTTTGGAAACTAGACCCCTCCATGGAACTTACCTTGATGTGTGGTGAGCACTTTGAACCCACAAGGGCTTCACAGTTTATAATGTATAGCCATAAAATTAAAAAATCATTTTTTTCCACAAAAAATATCTTTTCACCCCCAATTTTTTATTTTCCCAAGTGTAACAGGAGAAACTGGACCCCAAAAGTTAATGTGCAGTTTGTCATGAGTATGCTGATACCCCATATGTGGGGGTAAACCACTGTTTGGGTGCATGGCAGAGCTCAAAGTGAAGGAGCACCGTTTGACCTTTTCAACGCAAAATTGGCTGGACTTGAGATAGGACGCCATGTCACGTTTGGAGAGCCCCTGATGTACCTAAACAGTGGAAACCCAAAAAGTAACCCCATTTTGTAAACTAGACCTCACAAGGAACAAATTTAGATGTAGATGTGTGGTGAGCACTTTGAACCCCCAAGTGTTTCACTAAAGTTTATAACGTTTGGCCGTGAAAATAAAAAATCATATTTTTTTCCCACAAATATTATCTTTAAGCCCCCAATTTTTAATTTTCCCAAGGGTAACAGGAGAAATTGGACCCAAAAGTTGTTGTCCAATTTGTCTTGAGTACGCTGATACCCCTTATGTAGGAGAAAACTACTGTTTGGGCACAAGTCATGGCTCAGAAGGGAAGTAGTGACTTTTGGAATGCAGACTTTGATGGAATGGTTTGAGGGCGTCATGTCGCATTTGGAGAGCCCCTGATGTGCCTAAACAGTGGCAATGCCCAACAAGTGCCCCTTTCTGGAACTATTCTACTGTTTCCTGGGAGGTGAATTTTATAGGTGACCCCTGATTTCAATGCAGCTCAGCCTGGCTGGGAACAGAGTAGAGCGACTGGATGTAACTGTGGTGACTTCGATGAGATCCTCGCTAGCACTGTGAGCCGTGAGCACTCACGGTGCTAGCAGGGGTCTCACTGGATCTCACCGCAGCTCAGCCCAGCTGGAAACGGAACCCAGGGACCAGAGCTAACCTCTATGATGTCACCCCCAGTTACTGACGGTGCATTCCCAACAGCTCATTCACCAGTGATTCTCAGCGTGGATGGTCGCATCTTGGCACTGTCCAGGTTGAAAACTAATTATCCCCCAGACATGGATTATGGCATGGGACAGAACGATGGACAGGTATGGTATATTGTTGCTTTTTTATTTTACTTTTATTACAGGAGATCGAGGGCTTCAGTGGAAAGGCGACGTTGTAAGTATGGTTTAATTGAGAATATTAAAGGACTCTGTGTCATTTTTTCAATTAAAGGACTTTATTCTGGCTGTGTATTTACAATACAACTATAGGATTAGTAATTGATAGGTGTCTTATAGACGCTTCTCCATTGCTAAGCTGTGGGCTTTTTGTCACCTGACGATAGAAAGGTGACATCAACCCCACAAATATTACCCCAGTTGCCACCATCACAGGGCAAGTGGGAAGAGTCGTGCAAAGCACCAGAATTGATGCATTTAATAGATGTGCCTTTTCTGGGCAGCTGCACACTGCTATTTTTAGGCTGCGGGGTCAATAACCCGCTATTGGAAATATCAGAACATGTGAAAGAGGCCTTATAGCGGGTTTTTATGTTTGGCAGCTGTCACACGTTAAAAGACGCTTTTTATTGCAAAAAATAATTTTTGCATCACCACATTTTGATTGCTATAATTTTTCCATATTTTGGCCCACAGAGTCATGTGAGGTCTTGTTTCTTACAGGACGAGCTGAAGTTTTTATGCTGATGCTTCTACCTTGCGTCAGTCATTACACTGGTTACCCATCCACTCCAGAATCCAGTACAAACTTATTACCCTCACCCACAAAGCACTTCATGGCTCATCACCACCCTACATCTCCTCCCTCGTCACCACCCTACCTGTGCACTCCATTCTGCTAACATCCTCAATAATCACAACCTCCCACTCATGTCTCCAAGACTTTTCACGTGTTGCACCAATTCTTTGGCCCCTGATGAGATGTCGTTGATCGCTTATGAACGTTCTGAGCCGTTTTTTGGCCGTTGGTGTCCCGCTGGTGAGCCTGAATCGCTGAGTGTGACACCCTTTATGAACGACTTTACCAGCGTCGCAGGTGGGACTAAGTTTTCCCAACGACCGCAGAGGTCGTTATACAGATCGCTGATCTCTGATGAGATCTTTGTGTTTGGAAGCTAACTAGCGACCACATAGCGATCGTGTCGTTGTCGTGATCGCTAGTGCTATCGCTAAGTGTGACAGTGCCTTTATTCCTCTTGGTATCTGTTTTGATCTATGTGTTTATTGTTATGCTGTAATCTCTATTGTCTGCACAAGTCCCTTTTAATATATAAAGTGCTGCGGAATATGTTGGCACTATAGAAACAAAATTATTATATAAAAATATTATTGGTACAATTATCGGGCACATAACATTTTTTAATCGCTTTCTATTCCAATTTTTGGGAGACAGAATGAGCAAAAACAAGAAATTCATGAATTTCTTTTTGGGGGGAGTTATTCTGTTCCGCTTGTGGTAAAATTGATAAGGCAGTTTTATTCTTCGGGTCAGTACGATACCTCATTTATATTTTTTTTTCATTCAAATATTTATTTAGAGATGGAATATATATTGATTTTTTTATTAATTTTTACAATTATTTTTTTAAAATTTTTTTTTCTTTTTCCTAACTTTTTTACTTAGTCCCACTATGGGACAATCATTTTTTCCAGGCTGAACGCTTCTATAGCATGCAGATGAAGCAGCATCTTCATGCCATAGAAGCTGTCAGCGCAGCACTGACAGAGAGACTTGCTGATCATGCACTGCGCATGATCGTCAAGTTTACTAACTCTGGTGAGCTGGATGCCAACATAACGACATCCGCTCACCATGGAAATGATCGGGTCCCCACGCCACGCTGTGGGGTCTCTGATCCAAAGGCAGAGGGGCTGTCAGCCCTGTGCCGGCTCCCGGAATGCTGCGATCTTGTTTTGTCACCGAATTTCGGGGGGTAGAATGCCGGGAGTGGTCTGTGATCACTCTTGGCACCTAGTGCCGTGTGTCCTCTGTCAGAATCAGCTGACACCCGGCCACGATTGTCCGCGCTCCCTCCGAGAGCGCGGCCGATCAATTGGATGTAATGATCCGTCCATGGTCAAATTGGCCCAGGTCACATGCATAGATCATGTCAGAAATGGGTTAAAGCAATTAATCAACTTACATTGTCAGACTGACCACAAAAGACGATTATACATTAAATAGCACCACAAATAATTAAAAAAAACTAAAACACTTAGTGGGAGTTTTTTGAGTCACAAATTTGGTGCTAGGGTCATTTATGCAAAAATGTTATGTTTTTTTTGCCCTGGTATGCCAACTTTGCCACGTTCCTAAAAGCATGTGGGATTGGTAAAGGAGGTGAAGCAACCACAGAGTTCCAAACTTCCTAAATGAACACCTAGAAATTAGCATAAACTGTAGCTGGAATCTACATTAGCTCATAACTCCCATAAGTTATATTGTGTGGTGCATAGACAAGCCAAAAATGAGCCAAGTTTACTAAGTGCACATGCATAAATTTAATGCATTTTACCCCAGTAGGCATTTGGTTTAAGACCAACTTTTGGTTCTGGAGCTATACGTTTGAATATGGCTGTTCTTGTTTTTGGATCAAAAACTACTGGATGTGAGATTAAATATTGCATGGTCTCAGTAATTTAGATGACACTGCTAAACTGTATATATTACTGACACATACAGTACAGAGCAAAAGTTTGGACACACCTTCTCATTCAAAGATTTTTCTGTATTTTCATGATTATGAAAATTGTACATTCACACTGAAGGCATCAAAACTATGAATTAACACATGTGGAATTATATACTTAACAAAAAAGTGTGAAACAACTGAAAATATGTCTTATATTCTAGGTTCTTCAAAGTAGTCACCTTTTGCTTTGATTTCTGCTTTGCACACTCTTGGCATTCTCTTGATGAGCTTCAAGAGGTAGTCACCGGAAATGGTCTTCCAACAGGCTTGAAGGAGTTCCCAGAGATGCTTAGCACTTGTTGGCCCTTTTGCCTTCACTCTGCAGTCCAGCTCACCCCAAACCATCTTGATTGGGTTCAGGTCTGGTGACTGTGGAGTCCAGGTCATCTGGCGTAGCACCCCATCACTCTCCTTCTTGGTCAAATAGCCCTTACATAGCCTGGAGGTGTGTTTGGGGTCATTATCCTGTTGAAAAATAAATGATGGTCCAACTAAACGCAAACCAGATGGAATAGCATGCAGCTGCATGATGCTGTGGTAGCCATGCTGGTTCAGTATGCCTTCAATTTTGAATAAATCCCCAACAGTGTCACCAGTAAAGCACCCCCACACCATCACACCTCCTCCTCCATGCTTCACGGTGGGAACCAGGCATGTAGAGTCCATCCGTTCAACTTTTCTGCGTCGCACAAAGACACGGTGGTTGGAACCAAAGATCTCAAATTTGGACTCATCACACCAAAGCACAGATTTCCACTGGTCTAATGTCCATTCCTTGTGTTCTTTAGCCCAAACAAGTCTCTTCTGCTTGTTGCCTGTCCTTAGCAGTTGTTTCCTAGCAGCTATTTTACCTTGAAGGCCTGCTGCACAAAGTCTCCTCTTAACAGTTGTTGTAAAGATATGTCTGCTGGTAGAACTCTGTGTGGCATTGACCTGTTCTCTAATCTGAGCTGCTGTTAACCTGCGATTTCTGAGGCTGGTGACTCGGATAAACTTATCCTCAGAAGCAGAGGTGACTCTTGGTTTTCCTTTTCTGGTTGCAGTCCTCATGAGAGCCAGTTTCTTTGTAGCGCTTGATGGTTTTTGCAACTGCCCTTGGGGACACTTTCAAAGTTTTCCCAATTTTTCGGACTGACTGACCTTCATTTCTTAAAGTAGTGATGGCCACTCGTTTTTCTTTACTTAGCTGCTTTTTTCTAACAATCTATTCAGTAGGACTATCAGATGTGTATCCACCAGACTTCTGCACAACACAACTGATGGTCCCAACCCCATTTATAAGGCAAGAAAATCACACTTATTAAACCTGACAGGGCACACCTGTGAAGTGAAAACCATTTCCGGTGACTATCTCTTGAAGCTCATCAAGAGAATGTCAAGAGTGTGCAAAGCAGTAATCAAAGCAAAAAGTGGCTACTTTGAAGAACCTAGAATATAAGACATATTTTCAGTTGTTTCACACTTTTTTGTTAAGTATATAATTCCACATGTGTTAATTCATAGTTTTGATGCCTTCAGTGTGAATGTACAATTTTCATAGTCATGAAAATACAGAAAAATCTTTGAATGAGAAGGTGTGTCCAAACTTTTGGTCTATACTGTAATTTGAGTGTATGTGTATATGAAAATGATATATGCTGATGCCGACTAGATTGAATTTGATGGACTACTAAAGTGATTACTGTATATACTCGCGAATAAGCCGAGATTTGCAGCCCATTTTTTAAGGCTGAAAGTCCCC
>VIAB01010716.1:37535-47634 GCA_009801035.1 Oophaga pumilio | reverse complement strand
TTTCGCCCGGGGCCCATAAAAACCTGGAGCCGGCCCTGACTTTGAGGATACCACAAAGATGGTGAGTGGTGATGATGCCATCATCAGAGCAACAATACTGCTTCTGTGCCTACTTAAACAGTTGCTATTAACAATTAAACATGAAGCTTTGTCTGCAAACCAAGTGAAGATTGAGGAACACATGATTCAGGGAGAAACTACCCAGCCTCATCTCATCTGGTCAGTGCAGATTGGGTAACAATGAGAAGGTGGAGGCTAAGGAAGAGGAGGAGGAATAGGAGCTGACTGATAGCGCAACAGAAGCTAGTACCCACACAAGATTTGTCTCCTATGTGGATGGGCTGAGAAGGGGAATGAGAACTAAGAGATGGAGGAGGAGGAGATGGAGAGTAGTCATCATGGTGAAGACAGGGAAGTGTTGGCAGTAGGGATCTTGGCACATATGGCTGACTTTATATACCACTGCCTTTCCTCTGACCCTCAAGTTACTTTTATCCTGGCCAAAAAGGGTACTGATTGTTCACTCTGCTTGACCCATGCTACAAGGAGAACCTTGCATCTCTTCTTGCTGAGGCTGAGAGAACTATACCAGAAATTCATCTTGGAAAATTTGTTGAAAAAATTCCCATCAGACAATACTAGCAGCAGGGGGCAAGCTTCCTTGCCCAGCCAAAGAGGAGAGGCAATGGAGACACACCAGGTACACCCTCCCAGTGTTCAGGCCCTGATGACTGGGTATTTATAACAAAGAGGGAAATATTTTTAAAGATGGTCAAGCAATATCTGGCCAACAAAACCAGCATACTCTCTAATTCCTCTGCGACCTTCAGCTATTGGGTCTCAAAGCTAGACACCTTGCATGAGTTGTCCCTCTATGCCTTGGTGATATTGTGCTGCCCTGCCTCTAGTGTCTTGTCTGAGCGGGTTTTTGTGCTGCTGCAGGTTTCATAACAGACAGGCACTTTTTCTTGTCAACAGATAGTGCTGACAGACTCAGTCTGATAAAAGTAAACAAAGCTTGGATTAGCCTCTCTACGTACTCAATCATTGCCTGGATAGCATCTGTTGCTCCGTACCTCTCTCTCCTACTGGATTAGCCTTTACTTTTCCACAACACTAGATGGCAACAGAACATAAAGTGTTTTTAATTTTCAATATTTGAATGAGGTCCACCAGTTGTTGCTTTCAAGAGTCTATGGATGAGTGGATGACCCTCCTTATAGTTTATTCCTGACTTTGCATTGTGTGCAAAGCATTTATAAGTGCATAAGTGTCACAACTACATTAACTTAATTTTTTTATGATTCACTCCACCAGGTGCTGTGAAAAGTGTATAGTTGATACTGCTTGTAATTTTTGGCAGACCTTGCACTGTGCGTAGAGCCTTTATGAGTGAGGAAGCACCACAACGACACTTTCTTAACATTTGAATGAAGTACTATAGTTGGTGCCTTCAAGGGTGCATGGATGACCCTGCTCGTAAATTTTGGCAGGCTTTTCACTGTGTGCAGAGCTTTTATGAGTGTGGAAGTACCACAACTACACTTTGTTGACAATATGAGAATGAGGCACTACAGTTGGTGCCTTCAAGAGAATAAGAATAACCCTACTTGTAATTTTTGTCAGACTTTGGACTTAGTGCATAGTCTTTATGAGTCTAGTAGTATCACGACATGACAATTTGAACAGAATGTGTATGAGGACCTCCAATATAATAAAAAATTTATTTATAAAGCACCAACATATTCCGAAGCACTTTACATTTTAGAGGGGACTTGTACAGACAATAAAAGACTTTACAGAATAACAATAATCACATAAATAAACAGATGCCAAGAGTAGTGAGGACTCCACTCACAAACTTACAATCTATGAGGAAATACAGGAGACAAGAAATGTGGATTGTAACATTTGCTTGTATTGTATAGTCCAGCCTTCAATATAATAAATAGGGTGTTTAAGTAATGCTGCATGAACCGGTCACCAACCAGTATGTGAACAGACACAAAGGGCTAGTAAGTGTATGTAGTATGTAGGGTGTATTAACAGATGATACAAGAGTCCTGTTTTTGAAGAAAATGTTGTATGGGCAAAACAGGGATTGCTAGCTAAGTATGTTGAGATGATTGAGGTGAGTCTTTATGCATATTGCAGGGCGTATCTGAATCCCTAATTTTTGGCACTTCTTGCTTCCTTCATAAATTATGCTGAAACTTCAATTTTTTTTAGTAAAAAATAAAATTTTGGTTATCCTAAATTATTATTTTTTTTAATCCTTTTAAAATTTTGCCTTACAGTTGAAACCAGAAGTTTACATACACTATATAAAAAGACACTTATGCATGTTTTTCTCAATATCTGACATATAAACAGAATAAACCTTTCCCATTTTAGGTCAATTAGGATTACCATAATTATTAATATTTGCCAAATGCAAGAATAATTAGAGAGAATGTTTAAGGCATTTTTATTACTCACTGCAATGCCAAAAGTTTATATACATTTCATTATTATTTGGTACCATTGCCCTTAAACTGTATGACTTGGGTCAAACGTTTGGGATATCCTTCCACAAGCTTATCACAATAGTTGGTTGGAATTTGGACCTAGTTCTCCTGCAAAACTGGTGTGACTGATCCAGGTTTGTAGGTCGAATTGCTCGCACCTGCCTTTTCAACTTTGCCCATAAATTGTCAATAGGATTTAATATCAGGGCTTTATGATGACCAATCCATCCAAACATTGACTTTGTTATCCTTAAGCCACTTTGTTATCATTTTGGCAGTATGATTTGGGTCATACTGCCAAAATGGTAACAAAGTCAAAAACAGAGATGCCTGCTGTTTTGTTTGGTATCTCCGCCTGCACTTCACTCACAGTCCAGCAGTTTGTCATGTTCATTCTACTCCACCCTCTCTTAGCACAGTTGCTAGGCCTCGATCCCACAGTTGTGGTCACATAAAAGAATGTTCCCTCCTGCACTTGCCAAAACTAAGAGCTTGAACTCCATCATTTCCAATCTGTTGGCTAGCTAAATGCTGTCTTTCCGCCTGGTGGATGCAGACTGTTTCCGAAAGCTGATGGCTATCGCAGTACCCCATTACCAGTTGCTCAGTTGCCATTACTTCTCCAAGAGAGCTGTACCAGCATGTCACAGACAACATCACCCTTTCCTTGGAAAAATCTATGTCTGCCAGGGCGCATTTTACCACTGACATCTTGACAAGTAAACATGGAGAATGGCATTACATCTCGCTGACTAGACACTGGGTGACTCTGGTGGCTGTGGGAGAAGGTGGGCAAGAGGCTACTCCACAAGATTTGGAATCACCAAGGATTGCGGGACAAGCTCTATTTATAACACTTCCTCCAATGACTCTGCCTCCTCCACCTCTTCTAGGGCCTCCACCTGCGCCCTCAACCCTTCCCTTAATGAGACATGTGTTTCCACAATGCAGAGAGAATCACCCTTACCTGCATACTGTGCAGCGAGGGCTCACTGCAATCAGGCAGTATTTATATTAATGTGCTCTGGAGATCGCAGTCACACCACTCAAGAGTTGTGGACAGATATCCAGGCCGAGTAAGAGTAATGGCTGTCTCCACTGAACCTGGAGCCAGGGAAGGCTGTGTGCGATAATGTTGCAAACCTGGTGGACGCCCTACACTGAGGCAACCTCACACATGTGCCTTGCATGGCTCACATCCTCAAACCTGGTAGTACAGCAATTTCTCCATCATTCTCCTGACCTGGATGCGCTGCTGCAGAAAGCACGCTCGATGTTTGCTCACTTCTGCCATTCGCACGCTGCAGGTCATCTACTTGCATCGTGACTGAGGTCTTTCGGTCTACCGGTTAACCATTTGATGATGTTGTGCATGGCTGGAGAGGATGATGCAGGAGTATCTCTAGCTCAATATCAATGCCATCAGGGGGGTTTGGGGTTTTGCATTTTGGTCTTCAAAAATAGAAGAGTGGCCTGAGCTCGCCTGTCACACCTTGAAGGTTTTGTCATGCCCAGGAGCCATCATTCTCTCAGAATGTGTTTTCGGTGCTAAGACACATATCCATTACTAATTCTATAGTTATATTGCAAATAAACACACATCCAGAATAAAGTCCTTAAATTGAAAGAATGAAACAGACTTCTTTAATGTTGCTTGAAAATATATTATTATCTTCTTGGTGGACTGGTAAGGAATATTGTTGTTTATTATTTTAATTCTGTTACAAGAGACATTGGCTTCTAGGGACTGGACGATGATGTGAGTACATTTAATTTAGATTCATTAAAGGAGTGTGTGTCATTCTTTCAATTAAAGGACTTTATTCTGCGTGTGTTTATTTACAACATAACTATAGGATTAGTAATGGAGAGTAATTAGTAATAAGATGCCTCTTCATTATTAGCCCCTGAGCTTGATGTCACCATAAAATACAAAGGTGACAACAACCCCACAAATATGAACCCCACTTGCCGCCACCACAGGGCAAGTGAGAAGAGCCGGGAAAAGCAACAAAATTGGCACATCTAATAGATGCGCCATTTCTGGGTGGCTGTTGGCTGCTTTTTTAGGCTGTTTTGTGGGCAAATATCCATGGCCCATTACCAGCCTGAGAATATCAGTCCCCAGCTGTCAACTTTAGTTTGGCTGGTAGTCAAAAATGAAGGGGGCCCATGCCATTTTTTTAAATTATTTATTTCAATAATTAAAAATCAGTGTAGGAACCCCTCTATTCTTGATAAGCAGTCTTTAAACGCTAACAATTGAGGTTTGCAGCCTGCACCTGTCAGTTTTGTCTTGCTGGATATCAAAAAATACAGGGGCACCCACGTCAATTTTTAAAAAAAAAATTATTTATAACACAATTGATGGGTTAATTGAGGCCACTTTTCCTGGTGTCCGACCCGAATTTGAGCTGTTTTGGCAGCTTTTAGGCCCCCCTGAAGTAGTCTATGCGTTTGGTTTTGCCTCCCATTGAATTAATTGGTGTTCAGCTATGTTCGGAAAACTGTGCGGCAAACATTGGGAAGTTCAGGGAGCATATTCGAACTGACCCCTTAAAAGATTCGATCATCTCTAGTGAAGAACATTCTCTAGGAACTAGGTATTTTGGTATCTGTGTCTGCTATAAAGAAAAGACTTCATAAGAGCAAATACAGAGGGTTCGACATAACGTTCAAGCCATTATCAACCTGTATTACACCCACTTGTAGGCTGCAGGCCTTCGCTGTCTCCAGGCCTCCATCTTCAGAAGCCGCTTCACTCAAGTCAAGTGACACAAATGTTTGCTGTTCAAATCAAGTTCATCAGGGTGTAACAAGTGGGATATGGCACAGTACTTCATGTTTTTTACTTTCTTAGACAGCATATCTTCAGCTCTGCCACTCGTTCTTACTGGGCTGTCCCTGAGGCCACTGACTCTGTCAGCCTCAGGAATTTACTGTTCACTTCAGCAGTGCAAGTGTTACAAGCCACCTGCCCTTCACCTGATTCCACTTTCACTGACCTCGAGATGTCAGTAGACCATGCCCTCTTCCTAGTTTCTGGCTCAAGTGAATAGGCTTCAGATGTTGCAGGAATGTCCACAAAGGATATCAGTAAGCCTCCCATTGTCTCGAAGGACTGTCCTATGCTGGCCCTAGCAGCTCACTCCACCTGAACTTGTCACATGACTTCCCTATCTGAGTCACTACCAGGAAGTGCCCAATCTTCACTAACAATACTCCCCACCCACTGGGATAGTTCTATCCATTAACTACAATGAAGAGCAAGAGGGTAACAATGTTTTGAACTTTTGACTTTCAGGCTGCATGTCTCATCCACTTCTGCTTTGAACTTGAGGCTGCCATCATTTTATAAATAATCATCCTGGATATCTCATACTTAAATTTGACTTACAACTATTTAGCATATGATTAGCTATGGAGATTCATGTCACGTCACTGCACTGTTACTGTTTTGCTCCTAAAGATGTAACTTTTTATTATTTATTACTTTGTTAGTATTTTGCAAATCCACTTTTGGCTTTCAACACTGCATGACAAACATGTGTGGACCAAAATTTTATCTGAAGTCTCTTCTACACGTTCCTAAAGTTCGTGCATACTGGTCAACTCACTTGGGTATGTATACAGCTTTTTATACAATCCTATTCAAAAGTGTTTGATTGGGTTCAGGTCTGGGGACTGCTGGGGCCATTCCAGCACCTCTAATTCATTGTCATTGAATCATTTCTTTGCCAATCTCGACATATGCTTTGTGCTGTTGAAACACTTTGTCGTCCTTTTCATATCCATAGTACTTGAGAGTACGAAGTAACTCATCTTGCAGGATACTCACATGTAGCTCAGCGTTGATACCACCATCAATTATGGGCAAGCATCCAATTCCTTTTGCTGCTAAACAACCCCATATCATAAGGATTCCTCAATCAAACTTGACAGTTCCTTAAATTTTTCAATCTGTTGGCCCCTTTTCCCCTGGTTTCTTTCAGACCCATTTACACCTATCAGAGCCTAGTCTATTAACTTTCATGTCACTGTTTTAAATCACCCGTTTCAAATCATTAAATGTCTTCTTGTCGTACTTGTTTGCAAACTCGAACCGACGCTTCTTATGACAACATTGAAGTTAAGGCTTTTTCACCTTTTTTTGGGCCACCATTTCAGACACATGTAATGTGCATTGCACAGTGCTTGCATCGATGTCTATGATCTCACTATTATGAAGCATACAAGCCACCTCCACTGCGGTGTTTGTCATGCCAGAACTGATATACCTTAGGATGAGCCGACTTGTTGATTCCGATATTTTGCCTGGATGTCCACCTTTTGGCTTCTGAATCGATGGACCGACTTCATTTTGTATTTTTCCAACTGTAATGGCACTGACATGATGCAGTTTGGCAATTTTCTTGGCCAACAGACCGCTCTCGATGAGCTTGATGATGCTTTTTCTCTTTTCTTCAGAAATCATCTTGATAGCTGCTCCTTGATTTGAACCAATGACTTGACTTTCACTTGGGAACTAACCTAATAAAATGCTGAGCTATAAGGGAATGTGAGAACAGGTTGTATTTTGTAGTATTCAGGAAAAAATAATATTTTTTAACCACCAGGAGCAAAACAGTAACAATGTAGTGACATGAAAAGAATCTACATAACTAATCAGTTTCAAGTCAAATTTATGTATGAGATAGCCAAGATGATTGTCTATAAAATGACGGTAGTCTCATGATCAATGCAGCAGTGGATGGTGAGTTATCGAGCCTGAAAGTCAAAAGTTCAAAATATTGTTACCCTTTTGCTCTTCAATGTATAGCCTATCCTTATCCTATCTTTTCCATATATCCTATGACGTTATTAAGCCACTTTAACTTTATGAACAGTACTCATGCTATCTCAGGTCTAACCCTGTTCTTATGAAGAAAAATATTTTATTGATATCAAAAAACAATGCGTAAAAATTGTAGAAAAAAAACAGAAAACTCCAATGGAGTGGTGCCAAAGCACTTATAGGTATATGTCATAATATATTTATCAAAAGGTGCAAAATGTGTATATGCAATAGTGTATAAACAGGTAAATAGAGCCCTTACCAAAAAATACCCTAAGTCATACAAGGAAAATGCTGAGACTACCTCTTAAATAAAAGGAAACCATAGTGTACTTATATCACAATGATGTGCCAGTAAGAAAGGGGGTAGGGTAGTCTTAGCATTTTTCAAGTATGACTTAGTGTATTTTTTGGTAAGGGCTATATTTACCTGTTTATACACTGCTCAAAAAAATAAAAGGAACACTCAAATAACACATCCTAGATCTGAATGAATGAAATATTCTCATTGAATACTTTGTTCTGTACAAAGTTGAATGTGCTAACAACAAAATCACACAAAAATCATCAATGGAAATCAAATTTATTAAGCAATGTAGGCCTGGATTTGGAGTTACTCACAAAATTAAAGTGGAATGTAATGTCCTAAAAACAAGTCAAAATGATACTCAGTAGTATGTGTGGCCTCCACATGCCTGTATGACCTCCCTGTGCCTGTATGACTTCCCTACAATGCCTGGGCATGCTACTGATGATGCGGCAGATGGTCTCCAGAGGGATTTCCTCCCAGACCTGGACTAAAGCATCCACCAACTCCTGGACAGTCTGTGGTGCAATGTGGCGTTGGTAGATACAGCGAGACATGATGTCCCAGATGTGCTCAATTGGATTCAGGTCTGGGGAACAGGCGGGCCAGTCCATAGCTTCAATGCCTTCATCTTGCAGGAACTGCTGACACACTCCAGCCACATGAGGTCTGGCATTGTCCTGCAGTAGGAGGAACCCAGGGCCAACCGCACCAGCATATGGTCTCACAAGGGGTCTGAGGATCTCATCTCGGTACCTAATGGCAGTCAGGCTACCTCTGGCGAGCACATGGAGGGCTGTGCGGCTCTCCAAAGAAATGCCACCCCACACCATTACTGACCCACTGTCAAACCGGTCATGCATAAGGATGTTGCAGGCAGCAGATCGCTCTCCACGGCATCTCCAGACTCTGTCACGTCTGTCACATGTGCTCAGTGTGAACCTGCTTTCATCTGTGAAGAGCACAGGGCGCCAGAGGTGAATTTTCCAATCCTGGTGTTCTGTGTCATATGCCAAGCGTCCTGCACGGTGTTGGGCTGTGAGCACAACCCCCATCTGTGGATGTCGGGCACTCAGGCCATCCTCATGGAGTCAATTTCTAACCATTTGTGCAAACACATGCACATTTGTGGCCTGCTTGAGTACATTTTTCAGGGCTCTGGCAGAGCTCCTCCTGTTCCTCCTTTCACAAAGGCGGAGGTAGCAGTCCTGCTGCTGGGTTGTTGCCCTCCGACGGCCCCCTCCAGGTCTCCCGGTGTACTGGCCTGTCTTCTGGTAGCGCCTCCAGCCTCTGGACACTACGCTGACAGGCACAGCAAACCTTCTTGCCACAGCTCGCATTGATGTGCCATTTTTGATGAGCTGCACCACCTGACCCACTTGTGTAGGTTGTAGAGTCCGTCTCATGCTATCATGATTGTGAAAGCACAACCAACATTCAAAAGTGACCAAAACATCAGCCAGAAAGCATTGGTACTGAGATGTGGTCTGTGGTACCCACCTGCAGAACCACTTCTTTATTGTGTGTGTCTTGATAATTGCCAATAATTTCCATCTGTTGTCTATTCCATTTGCACAACAGCATGTGAAATTGATTGTCAATCAGTGTTGCTTCCTAAATGGACAGTTTGATTTCACAGAAGTTTGATTTACATGGAGTTATATTCTGTTGCTAAAGTGTTCCCTTTATTTTTTTGAGCAGTGTATATTTTTGCATATGCGCATTTTGCACGTGACCTTTTGATAAATCTATTATGTCATATACCTATATGTGCTTTGTCATCACTTCATTGGAGTATTCTGTTTTTTTGTACAGTTTTTACTCATTGTTTTTTGATAGCAATAAAATATTTTCCTTCGTGAGACCTGTGTGTTTTTAGTTGGTTTAACATATCTATTTGTGGAGTGTGTCTCCCTTGTTTTTTTGTATTTAGCTCATTCTTATGTCAGTGTTTACTAACCCTGTTCTTACCCTGTACTATGCATTAGTCACATTATAAATTAACACTTTACATTTTATTACACTGTCCATTGCCATCACACAATATGAAAGATGCACATCACTATTCACAATACATAAGGAAACCGCATAACTCTGTACACACTGTGAGATTGTTGTCTTCAGGGGTACAAACACAGCAGAGCAATTCATCATTATTACAACAGCATGGGCCAATGTAGATGCTACTGTAGATGCTGATAGATGCTAATGAGCAGGTTGGTTCCATTTTGAGAAAGAATGTCTTTATCTCTGAATAAATTTATATCACTTAATAAAAATAATTAAATGTATATTATAAATGCGATCATGCTACAGAGCAGGAGCTGCCGCCGTGCCTGGTTGCTGAATGTGAATTTTTTTATTCAAAACATACTATATTCAGTATTTAAAACAGTGGGCATGTGACTGAGGGATCAGTGACCTGTCATAAGCCTTACAGATGAATATGTA
>VIAB01010716.1:24239-37223 GCA_009801035.1 Oophaga pumilio | reverse complement strand
ATATAAATGGTATCTTGCCAGTATATCATTATGTATTGAGGTAATATCAGTTATGCTGGTCCTTGAATAATGCTTGTGTAAACTTGCCCTAGACTGCATGCTTGTCCTTGATCATGTGAGTAGGAGTATCTTTAATTTACTTTTAGCTTCCTTGCTTTGTTGATGTTGTTGTTGTTCACATTTCTAACTCCTTAACATCCATTGATGGGCATAACCTGTCATGGCAGGATGTAAGTCCCTGCACCAGGACGGGCTATGCCTGTCATGCATTTAAACTGTCACTGCGTGTAAACACACAGTGACAGTTTCACGCTGACAGCTGTCATAGACAGCTGACAGGCATGGCAAGAGGTGCAGGGAACCATGCCATTGGTCCCCGCACCCAGAACGCTGCGATCGGTCAGTCAATCTGACTAACTGATCACAGCATGATCAGGCAGGAGATGCTGAAATATCAGCACCTCCTGCCCTATCAGTGGAGGAGCTCAGCGCTGCCAGTGGCTGAACTTCCCGCACTAACAGCCAGGAGTGGCTTCTGCTTCGGCCCTAGCTGTTAACCCCTGATTGCTGCGATCGTGCGCCATCGCAGCTTTGAGAGGGGAGGCAGAGGGTCGGGAGCTCCCTTTGCCTTCAGATCATCGTCCTTACCGCGATGTAATCGCAGGGTCCAATCTGTGCCATGATGACTCGGGGTTGTCATGACAACACCCAGGTCATCCAGCTATGGAAAGCCTCTGAGACCATGCTCACAACATGGTCTCAGAAGCTTTCTGCATAGGATATAATACATTGCAATGCTGGAGCATTGCAATGTATTATACCTGCAAATCAAAGTGAATAAGTGAAAATCCCATAAAGGGACAAGGTAAAAAAAACATTTTTTTTAAAAAAAAATTGTAAAAAAATATTAAAATAATGATAAAAATAATCAAAAAATGCACAAAAAAAATACACTTTTGGTATCGCCGGGTCAGTAAAAATCCCATCTATAAAAATGTCACACTAGTTAACCCTTTCTGTAAATGCCGTAAAATAAAGCACAAAAAAATAGCAAATTATACTTTTTCAAAGTGGTAGCATCATACCGCTTGGAAAAAGTTGAATAAAACACAATCAAAACCACGAATGGTAGTAAAAACAGTATCACTGAAAGTGCCATCTTGTCCCGCAATAAACAAGCTGCCATACAGCTCCATCAGCGGGAAAATAAAAAAGTTATAGCTCTCAGAATAAAGCAATGCAAAAATAATTATTTTTTTCTATAAAAGTTTTTATTGTGTAAAAAACGCCAAGACTTAAAAAAAACTATGTAAATTGGGTAACACTGTAATTGTAGAGACCCAAAGAATAAAGCTGCCTTACCAATTTTACCACACGCAGAACGGAATAAAAAAAAAATTCCTGAATTGCTGTTTTTTTTTTCATTCTGCCTCCACACAAATCGGAATAGAAAGCAATCAAAAAACGTCATGTGCCCAAAAATGGTATAAATAAAAACGTCAGCTCGTCCCACAAAAAACAAGACTTCACATGACTCTGTCAGCCGAAATATGGAAAAATTAAAGCTCTCAAAATACGGCGATGCAAAAATTTCTTACAAAAAATTCTTACAAAAAAAGCGTCTTTTAGTGTGTGACAGAAGCTAAACATAAAAAAAGGATGTAATTCTGGTATCGCTGTAATCGCACCGACCCGAAGAATAAAGTCAACTAATCACTAATACTGCATGAGGAACGGCGTAAAAAATGAAACCAATTCTTCACCTGATGTGGATTTGTTCATTCTGCCTCCCAAAGATCGCAGTAAGGCAATCACAGTGGTTTACCCCCACATATGGGGTATCAGCGTACACAGAACAAATTGAACAACAACTTTGGGGGTGTAATTTCTCCTGTTACCCTTGTGAAAATAAAAATTTTGGGGCAAAAAGATCATTTTTGTGGAAAAAATATGAATTTTTTATTTTCACGTCTCTACGTTATAAACTTCTGTGAAGCACTTGGGGGTTCAAAGTGCTCACCACACATCTAGATAAGCTCCTTGGGTGGTCTAGTTTCCAAAATAGGGTCACTTGTGGGGAGTTTATACTGTTTAGGCACATCAGTGGCTCAGCAAATGCAACATGATGCCCGCAGACCATTCCATCAAAGTCTGCATTTCAAAACAGCACTCCTTCCATTCCAAGCTCTGCCATGTGCCCATACAGTGGTGCCACCCCACATATGAGGTATCATCATTCTCAGGACAAATTGCACAACAACTTTTGGGGTCCTATTTATCCTGTTACCTTTGTGAAAATAAAAATTTGGGGCAAAAATATCATTTTTGTGGAAAAAATATGATTTTTTATTTGCACAGCTCTACATTATAAACTTCTGTGAAGCCCTTGGGGTTCAAAGTGCTCACCACACATCTATAGAAGCTCATTGGGGGGTTTAGTTTCCAAAATAGTGTCACCTGTGGGGGTTTCCACTGTTTAGGCATATCAGGGGCTCTCCAAACGCGACATGGCGTCTAATCTCAATTTCAGCCAATTTTGCATTGAAAAAGTCAAATGGCGCTCCTTCCCTTCCGAGCTCTACCATGCACCCACAAAGTGGTTTACCCACACTCATGGGGTATCAGCGTATGCAGAACAAATTGCACAATAACTTTTGGGGTCCTGTTACCCTTGGGAAAATAAAAATTGGGGATGAAAAGATCATTTTTGTGGAAAAAATATGATTTTTTAATTTTACGGCTCTATGTTATAAACTTCTGTGAAGCCTTTGGGGGTTCAGAGCTCTCAACGCACATCTAAATAAGTTCCTTGTGGGATATAGTTTGCAAAATGGGGTCACTTGTGGGGGATTTCCACTGTTTAGGCACATCTGGGGCTCTCCAAACGCGTCATGGTGTTCGATCTCAATTCCAGCCAAAAAAGTCAAATGGTGCTGCTTCCCTTCCGAGCTCTGCCATGTGCCAAAACAGTGATTTACCCCCACATATGTGGTATCAGCGTACTCAGGACAAAATTCAAAATAACTTTTGTTGTCTTGTTACCCTTGGGAAAATAAAAATTGGGGTTTAAAGATCATTTTTGTGGAAAAAATATGATTTTTTAATTTTACAGCTCTACGTTATGAACTTCTGTGAAGCCCTTGGGGGTTCCAAGTGCTCACCACACATTTACACAAGTTTCTTGCTGGGTCTAGTTGCCAAAGTGGGGTCACTTGTGGGGGGTTTCCACCATTTAGGTACATCGGGGCTCTCCAAACGCGACATGGCGTACACTCTCGATTCCAGCCAATTTGACATTAAAAACTTCAAATGATGCTCCTTCCCTTCTGAGCACTGTCGTGCGCCTAACGACTGGTCTTCCTCCACACATGGGGTATTGGTGTACTCAGGAGAAATTGCACAACAAATATTGTGGTTCTTTTTCTCCTGATACCATTGACAAAATAAAAAAAATTGGGTCCGAAGTAAAATTTTTGGGAAAAAAAGTTTGATGTTCATTTTTTCCTTCCACATTGCTTAAGTTCTCGTGAAGCACCTGAATGGTTAATTAACTTCTTGAAAGTGGTTTTGAACACCTTGAGGGGTGAAGTTTTTAGAATGGTGTCACTTTTGGGTATTTTCTGTTATATTGACCCCCCAAACTCACTTCAAATGTGAGGTGGTCCCTAAAAAAATGGTTTTGTAAATTTTGTTGGAAAAAATGAGAAATTGCTGGTCAACTTTTAACCCTTATAACTTCCTAACAAAAAATAAATTATGTTTCCAAAATTGTGCTGATGTAAAGCGGACATGTGGGAAATTTTATTTATTAACTATTTTGTGTGTCATCACTCTCTGAGTTAAGGGTACAAAAATTAAAAGTTTGGAAATTCCAAAATATTCTAAATTTTTGAAAAATTTCCGTTATTTTCATAAATAAGCGCAAGTCATATCAGAGAAATTTTACCATTAACACGAACTACAATATGTCATGAAAAAACATTCTCAGAATCAGCGGGATCCGTTGAAGCGTTCCAGAGATATAACCACATAAAGTGACAGTGGTCCAATTTCAAAATTAAGGCCTCGTCATTAACTTACAAAGTGGCTTGGTCCTTAAGGGGTTAAAGGAGACATTAAACTATAAATCAAATTTCCCACAATGTGCACATTTTTGCAAAGTATGGGATACAAGGGGCACTATTTTAACTGGGCTTGTGGGGTTTTGTATCAGGGCTGTTGTGAAAACCCAACTCAGCTCTGAATCATGCACAACAGAACATGCATTTAGTTAGATGAAAGGTGTCTGGCCAGTAACAGTGAGCCCAACTTGTTATGTCCTAAATTGCTTTTGTATTAATTCTTCCTTTTTGTTTATTTCCCCTTCATATTTTTACACACATTTTATAACTCAGACTTGTTTGGTGAAGAGTCCCTTGCAATAAATATATTCTTTCAGGTTGGACTCCCTTATTACGTAAGAACAGATAAATGAAATCAATTAATATTATTTTTTTTCTGTGCATATCACAATACAAACTATAACGTCATGTCTTTTTAAAAATTACTACCTTGATTTTATCAAAGATGCACTTGCACATGAAAAATTTGTCCTAAATATTAACATTTTATGAAGCCTGATACATTCTGAGATATGACCACATGCATTTGTAGTCTGATGTCTGTATGTAGGCCAGCAAAATAAGAGTTGCTGCTCAAGGATTTGAGGTGACCTGTTAACCTAAATTTCACATCAAAGTCCTTTGGTGCTTTCAACAAAAGCCAAGCAAGGATATGTCTCTAAGAAATGTTATTTTACAAATGTCTGTATCATACATGCTGAATAGAAGTAACAATTTGTTACTTTTATTTCTCATGGTGATCATGTTACTTGAGTAAAAAATTAGAATAGGGTCAATAAGATGAGGGAACCTGCTAAAATTCCAATTAGACAGATTCATTCAAATTCAGGTGGAAAATTCAATTTCCATCATATTTATTCAATATGAATCAAATGTGCATTATTGTGCTCTGAGATTTCTTCGCACTCCAGGGCAAAATAAACACAGGTAAAAAAAAATGTTAAAAAAATTATACTCGGCCAGCCCTTACTTGTCTCGCTGCACAGCCCCATTCCAGTATGGTCATCTTCATCAGTCTGGAATAGTCTTGAATAGCATCTTTGGCACCTCAGGCAAAAGAAGATTTTTTGTAAAATTCTAGGTGAATTTGTCTTAAATTGATCTGCTAATTTGAAATACAGACATATATTACTAGTAGAATATGCTTAAGAAACATGTAAGAGGTGACAATGAAACTAACAGTAATATCATCCAAAAGTTAATTTACTTCAGTTCTTCAATACAAAAAGTGAATCTCATACAGTATATTATATAGAGTCATTACACACAGAGTGATCTATTTCAAGTGTTTATTTCTGTTAATGTTGATGATTATGGCTTACAGCCAATGAAAACACAAAAGTCATTATCTCAGTAAAATAGAATAATTAACAAAAACACCTGCAAAGCCTTCTAAGCATTTAAAAAGGTCCCCTATTAACACATTGTTAGCCACAATTTGTTAATAGCACTGTAGTGGGTTTTTTATGCAAGTCTTTTACAACTGTGGATAGACACTGCATGTCTTTTGATGGATAACATAAGCCATCGTTTTTTGAGTTTGAATATTATTCTGTATGATTTATGATTGTGATGTGTCTTAATTAGAGATGAGCGAATATTTCAATATTTGGTTTGGCTAACGATCGCCGAATTTGCAATATTCGCATATTTAATCGTCTATTTAATCGCTGAATATAGCCGAAAATACACAGCACAAAAGATGTGGGAAAAAAAGGCATAGCACGTCTGATTGGCGGTGAAATCATCCCCAGCGTGAGCCCTCAGCTGTGATCGGAGGTATAAAGTTTACCTCCAGTCACTGGTGTCAGGCTGTGAGCTGATGGGACTACAGCTTCCATCAGCTGATACCTGCTGTTGCTAATAACAGTGGAAGCAGGAGCAGCGGATGGAAATATTCATCAGCTGCAAAGAAATAATTTAAAAAACCTGCTTGGGTTCCCCTGTATTTTTAATAACCAGCCAGGCAAAACTCACAGCTGGGGGCTGCAACCCTCAGCTGTCAGCTTCAACAAGGCCGGTTATCAAGAATAGAGGGGTCCCCATGCCATATTTTTTAATTATTTAAATAAATAATTTAAAAAAGTGGCCTGAGGTCACACCCATTTTTGACAACAAGCCTTGCTAAAGCAGACAGCTGGGGGCTGGTATTCTCAGGCTGGTAAGGGGCCATGTACAGTATATTGGTCCATCAGCCTAAAAATAGCAGCACACAGCCACCCAGAAAAGGCACATCTATTAGATGTGCCAATTCTGGTGCTTTGCATGGCTCTTCCCACTTGCCCTGTAGCGGTGGCAAGTGAGGTTCATATTTGTGGGGTTGATGTCACCTTTGTATTGCCAGGTGACATCAAGCCCATGGATTAGTAATGAAAAAGTGTCTATAAGACACGTATCAATTACTAATACTATAGTTGTATGGTAAATAAAGACACAGCCAGAATAAAGTCCTTTATTAGAAATAAGACTAAACACAGTTTTTCATTTCATTTAAAAATAACAAACACAGATATACTCACCTAACGCCTAATTCCATCGAAGCCCTCATTCTCCTGTAATAAAACAAAAATAAAAAACAACCATACCTGTGAAAATTTCTCGCACTGATATCTGAAATATGAAATGAGTTCATTGGCGGTGAACACGCAGAGGGCACTGCGAGCAGTAAAACTTTTTCACAATCGTCGTGCTCTCAGTCAGTGAATAGCAGTTCACACACAGACACTGACCACATGGTGCTCAGTGTCTGCTGGATGACAGTCTGTATGGAAGCATCATGCATCCATGCAGCCTGCCACCTAGATGTAGCAGAGCTAGACCCGTCGTGGGACAAATGAATTAAAAGCATCTCTGGGGAAATATGAGGAATATTGTCTGTTTTTTTACCTGTTTTGCAGATGACGAGGGTATCAGGGGAATAGCCAAGGTTGTAAGTATTGTTTAATTAAGATCATTAAAGGATTCTGTCTTTCTTTCAATTAAAGGACTTTTTCCTAGGTGTCTGTGTTTTCATAGAATGTGACTATGGAGTTAGTAATGGGGGCATCTTATTGACGCCTCTCCATTACTAACCTCTGGGCTTGATGTCACCTGACAATACAAAGGTGACATCAACCCCTCAACTATCACCTCACTTGCCATCGCTACAGGGCAAGTAGGAAGAGAGAGGCTAAATGCCAGAATTGATGCATCTTTGAGTTGTGCCTTTTCTGTGGCGGCCGAGAGCTGATGTTTTTAGCCTATGGTGCAGAATCCATGGCCTCTTCCTAGGCTATTAATATCAGCCCGCAGCTGTCTGCATAGCCTTTGCTGGTTATTAATTATAGGGGGACCCTATGTCAATTTTTTTACTGTCCCCCATTTTAATAGCCAGTAAAGGCTAAGTATACAGTTGTGAGCTGATGTTAATAGCTTGGGAAGCTCCATGGGAATACCCCTTCCCAGGGTATAAACATCGGCCCCCAGGCATCGGCTTTCCCTCTGCTAGTTCCGAAAATTACGTGGAAGCCCATGCCATTTTTTTCAGAAAAATAATCTTTTATTAATTAAATGCATGAAGAGTAAGCTGAACACATACTGTGCTAATTGTATTTGTCACAGACATCTGTATATCTGTATACCTATTCTATATATATTTACTGTATGTAATCCATCTCTTCTATCCTGTCAGCTCCAACAGTGATTTTACAGTACACGGCAGATGAATTGCCGACTTTTCTTCTATTTATCTATGTAATATACAGTACAGACCAAAAGTTTGGACACACCTTCTCATTCAAAGATTCTTCTGTATTTTCATGGCTATGAAAATTGTAGAATCACACTGAAGGCATCAAAACTATGAATTAACACATGTGGAATTATACATTACACTTTACAAAAAAGTGTGAAACAACTGAAAATATGTCTTATATTCTAGGTTCTTCAAAGTAGCCACCTTTTGCTTTGATTTGTAAAGTGTAATGTATAATTCCACATGTGTTAATTCATAATTTTGATGCCTTCAGTGTGATTCTACAATTTTCATAGCCATGAAAATACAGAAAAATCTTTGAATGAGGTGTGTCCAAACTTTTGGTCTGTACTGTATATATACATATGTATGTGTGTGTGTCACAGACATCTATATAGCTATGTATTCTATGTGTATATATCTATTCCATCTATTCTATTCTTATCTGTCAAGCTGTGATTTTAATGAAGGCGGCACATGAATTGCAAGCTTTTCTTCTATCTATCTATGTAATACACATATATATATGAACGGATGGACTCTACATGCCTGGTTCTCACCGTGAAGCATGAAGGAGGAAGTGTGATGGTGTGGTGATGCTTTGCTGGTAACATTGTTGGGGATTTATTCAAAATTGAAGGCATACTGAACCAGCATGGCTACCACAGCATCTTGCAGCGGCATGCTATTCCATCCGGTTTGCGTTTAGTTGGACCATCATTTATTTTTCAACAGGACAATGACCCCAAACATACCTATAGGCTGTGTAAGGGCTATTTGACCAAGAAGGACAGTGATGGGGTGCTACGCCAGATGACCTGGCCTCCACAGTCACCAGACCTGAACCCAATCGAGATGGTTTGGGATGAGCTGGACCGCAGAGTGAAGGCAAAAGGGCCAACAAGTGCTAAACATCTCTGGGAACTCCTTCAAGACTGTTGGAAGACAATTTCCAGTAAATACCTCTTGAAGCTCATCAAGAGAATGCTAAGAGTGTGGAAAGCAGTAATCAAAGCAAAAGTTGGCTACTTTGAAGAACCTACAATATAAGATATACGAGTGTTTCACACTTTTTTGTTAAGTATATAATTCCACATGTGTTAATTCATAGTTTTGATGCCTTCAGTGTGAATGTACAATTTTCATACTCATGAAAATACAGAAAAATCTTTGAATGAGAAGGTGTGTCCAAACTTTTGGTCTGTACTGTATATATCTAAGATCTTCTATTTCAGACCAGCAGCAGTGCTCTCTAGGCAGCTCTAAGCACCAGCTCCTAGTAGACAGAGCAGTCGCTCAAGACTCAAATCCAGACAGACCAATCTCAGCAGAGCCTGGATTGACTACAGGAAAGCCTATGACTCAATGCCATACACATGGATCTGTGAATGCTTGGCTTTCTACAATGTCAACAGGAAATTAAGAATCTTCCTCAGAAACTCAATGGGGATATGGAGAACAACATTAGAAGTCAACTCAAGACAACTAGCACAAGTATCCATCAAATGCGGCATATACCAAGGTGATGCACTGTCCCCATTGCTGTTCTGCATAGGCTTGAACCCCCTCAGTCGGATAATTACAGAGTCTGGCTATGGATACAAGTTCAAGAGTGGAAGCACCATCAGCCACCTCCTCTACATGGATGACATCAAGCTGTATATGAAAAACGAACGAGACATTGATTCACTGATCCACCTGACAAGGATCTACAGTGAAGACATTGGGATGTCCTTCAGACTTGGGAAGTGCTGCCGGTTGGTAATAAAGAGAGACAAGGTAGTCAAGACCGATGTAGTGGAATTACCAGCAGGGCACGTAGCAGATGTACAGACATGGTACAAGTACCTCGGCATCCCACAGGGATACGGTAACCATGATGAGGAGGCAAGGAAAGCAGCAACATCCAAATACCATCAAAGGGTAAGACAGGTCCTGAAGAGTCAGCTCAATAGGAAGAATAAGATTTGTGCCATCAATACATATGCCCTGCCAGTTATCAGATACCCTGCTGGCATAGTGTACTGGCCAAAAGAAGAGATGGAAGCTGCAGATGTGAAGACACAAAAGCTCCTCACAATGCATGGAGGTCTCCACCCTAAGTCTAGCACCCATAGATCGTATACCAACATAAAGGAGGGTGGTCGAGGCTTGATAAGCATCCAAGCCACCATCACGGATGAAACAAGGAGTATCCAGGAATACATCAGAAGAATGGCACCAAAAGATGAGATGCTGAGAGAAATCCTAAGGCAGCAACAACAGATCTGGAAGGAAGAACAGGAACATGAAGCACCATGGCAAGCTGAGCCTCTGCATGGAATGTATCATCAACAGATAATGGAGGTGGCTGACATGGTGAAATCCTACAAATGGCTGGAGAAAGCTGGACTCCGAGACAGCACCGAGGCACTAATCATAGCGGCACAAGAGCAAGCACTAAGTACCAGATCCATAGAAGCAGGAATATACCACATAAGACAAGATCCAAGGTGCAGACTATGCAAAGAAACCTCAGAAATGGTCCAACACAGAGCAGGATGCAAAATGCAAGCAGGAACAGTGTATACAGTGTATACTGAACGCCACAACCAAGTAGCGGGAATTGTATACAGGAACATCTGCACAGCATATGGGCTAAGTCCTCCTAAGTCCAGTTGGGAGACCCCAGAAAAAGTGGTGGAGAATGAAAGGGCTAAAATCCTGTGGGATTTCAAGATCCAGACGGATAAGCAGGTGTTGGCTAACCAACCAGACATTGTGTTAGTAGACAGAGAGCAGAAGACAGCAATAATAATAGATGTGGCACTGCCAAGTGACAGCAACATCAGAAAGTAGGAATATGAGAAGCTGGAGAAATACCAGGGCCTCAAAGGAGAACTGGAGAAGATGTGGAAGGTGAAGGCAACAGTGATTCCAGTGGTGATAGGAGCACTTGGAGCAGTGACCCCTAAGTTGGAAGAATGGCTACAACAGATCCCAGGAGCAAAATCTGAGCTCTCTGTCCAGAAAAGTTCAATGCTGGGAACAGCTAAGATCCTGCGCAGAACCCTCAAACTTTCAGGCCTCTGGTAGAGGACCTGAGAATGAGAAAGGACAACAAAAGACCTTCCAAGTGGGAGTGAGAAGAAAGTTGGTATTATATATATACGAATTGCCGGCTTTTATTCTATCTTTACCGTATGTTACCAACTTTTTCCTATTTTAAGAAAAATGCTCGTGTTACAGATTACTAATCTGAATGTACCATATTCATACCGAATTTAAATTTGGCGATCATTTTCCAAACATATCCGCTCATCTCTAGTCTTAATTTGTTTGTTGGAATGGTAATGAGGAGCTTGCATTATTTTCTCAGCTAGTGACAGTAGTTTCAATTACATCCTATTCGGTATATTTCTGCCTCTTCCCTACACTTTCTTTGCCATCCTTTGTATACATTAAATACCTTATAGATTTATTTATTGATTTAGGAAAAGTATAGTACCACACCATTCCCAGTCTCAAATATACTGTACCTGCCACTTGGTGTCTGATACTTGACTTTACTTACTCGGAGGATAGTATATTGTTGTGATTCATCCTGAGGTCGCACGGCCGTTGATTTTCTTATGCGAGAGAATCGGACTGATTATGCTAATGTCACTGTAATCAAACTCTGTCAGAGTTTGATCTGAGTGTCACCTTAGTGTGATATGATTCCCTTGCATGCAAGAATTGTACTACAGGTGCAAAGAAGATGGAGAACTTAATTTTTACATTTTCTCCTTTCTCTGTGTCTGCAGTAATGAACTGCCTTCTGATGACAACTGAGTGCAGTCCGATGTTTAACATACATCCATAGACTTGTATGGGTGAACGTGATCTGAACATTGGATGCACTCGCCGCATGCTGTGATTGTTTTATCATGGTGAATAGGCATGAGAAAAAAAATTGCGGATCAGCACTGCCCCATAGTATAACATTGGTTTGAGTGCTATCTGATAAAACTTTGAAAAGCGCTCAGCTGTGTTGTGCACTCGTGTGAAAGTGAGAAATCTGTCAAATTTATAGTTATTTGGATAATAATTTTTACATTTAAGTTACCTAGAATTCTTTACTAAATTCACTACACCATAAGCTAAAAGTACTTCTAGAAAGATCCCTCTTGTTCGGAACTCTGAGAAGATCTTGTGCAGAAAATTTATATTGATAACGACAATAACATAAAATTTACCTTGAAACTTTGCAAAGACTTCTGGAAAATAAAAAAGCAATGAGTGCTGGGTTTTTATGCACAACTTTATCAGGTCTCCTGAGCTCAATTCTATAGAACATTTATGGGGCACTATCACTAAATCAAAGAACAGGACGAGATCTAGTTGTAGATCGGCTCTTGGGGAAAGAATGAAGGTAGCCAAAGCACAGCTTTTCAAGTATAGAGTGAAGGTGCTTAGTTAAGGGTATGCCACACTAAACGAGATCGCTAACGAGATCGCTAACAAGATCACTACTGCGTCACCATTAGCGATCTCGTTAGCGACTTCTGTGTGATTCCATGGGGAACAGGAAGAGAAGCAGTGTGTATAGAATGTCACGATCAACCTTAATAAATGAATAAAGAAATATATATGTGTAAAATATCTTTAAATTTTATTGGTACAAAAAACATATACTGAAAAACAAGAGACCAGTAAAAACATTAAAAAGGACTGTGAAAAGCCCATGGTAGAAACTTAAAGACCCATGTGAGGATCCACTAAACAAACTCCCAGAAAACTGGGAGTTTTCAGGGGACTGAGGAAGCCACGTTCTCTAGTGGCGATACGCGTGGGGTACATTCTCCCAGACTTATTCCATGCTGACTGCAGGTTTATTGCCTGTCTTCATTTATTTGTGAAGACATGGTTTTTGTTTTGTGATTTTTTCATTGCGGCTCTCCCACCCAGGCTGATTTACCTCTCATGTGCACTCATTTGGTTCATTTTGCCCGAACTTTGTTTCATCTCTTTTTGGGCATTTTTCTACCAGGGCTTACAGAGGTCATTTTATAACATTTCTGGGCATGAAGCATACCACATAATTCGCAACTTGGCATTAGAACACTCAGGTTTAGAGTTGAGCGATACTTTCCGATACCCAAAAGTATC
>VIAB01010713.1:50754-68734 GCA_009801035.1 Oophaga pumilio | reverse complement strand
CACTATATGCTAATTTTTTGAGAAGGACCTGTATATGTATCCTGTAGGTGCTGCTCGACCCTCACTGGAAGATGATCACCGTGTGTGTATATCTATGTGTGTTTGTAGGTTTATACAGTGGGGAAAATAAGTATTTGATACTCTGACGATTTTGCACATTTTCCCACCTACAGAGAATGGAGAGGTCTGTAATTGTTATCGTAGGTACACGTCACCTGTGAGACAGAATCTAAAAATAAATACCAGAAAATCACATTGTAGGATTGTTACATATTTCATGCAATAAAATGCAAATTAATTAAGTATTTGATCACCGACCAACCAGCAAGAATTCTGCCCCTCACAGACCTGTTAGTGTTTCTGTAAGAAGCCTCCTACTCTACACTCATTACCTGGATTAATTGCACCTGTTTGACCTCGTTACCTGTATAAAATACACCTGTTCACACACTCACACTCCAACCTCTCCACCATGGCCAAGACCAAAGAGCTGCCTAAGGACACCAGGGACTAAATTGTAGACCTGCACAAGGCTGGAATGGGCTACAGGACAATAGGCAAGTAGCTTGGTCAGAAGGCAACGACTGTTCACACAATTATTAGAAAATGGAAGAAACATAAGATGACTGTCAATCTTCCTCGGTCTGGGGCTCCATGTGAGATCTTGTGTCGTGGGGTAAGGATGATTCTGAGAAAGGTCAGGAATCAGCCCAGAATTACATGGGAGGACCTGGTCAATGACCTGAAGAGAGCTGGGCCACAGTCTCATATCACCGTTAGTAACACATTACGCTGTCATGGATTGAAATCCTGCAGGACACACAAGATCCCCACACCAGCACATGTCCAGGCCTGTCTGAAGTTCACCAATGACCATCTGAATGACCAAGAGGAGGCATGGAAGAAGGTTATGTGGTCAGATGAGACCAAAATAGAACTTTTTGGTATCAACTCCACAGATAAGGGTCTTCCTCAAACTGTTCTCACAAAGCTGAAGCCACAATTGTCCTCAGTGTCTTGTGCTGAAGATTTCCCATCTCTGGAGCTGAGGGTCCGAGGCCGCCCCCTGATAACAGCCCATAGCATTATCCACCTCCACCATCTGTACAGGGGGCACAATGCAGTCGGGTGTAACGTCCTCCGGGGATCACCAAACCCAGACTCCTCCATCAGACGCAGGTAGAGAAGTGCGATCCGTCACTGCACAGGACACGTCTCCTCAAGAGTCCAGTGTGACCCGGTCTATGTAACTGTATAAAGAACGAGTGCAATCCGCTGGGTTGCACTTGTTCCTTGTTTGTTCCTGACCAGCTGCTCAGCCTTTTTCCGTGTGGGAATGGATGTGGAGAAGCCCACTCTCAGGTGAACCGACTACCTTACCCCCTATTTTTGCATATGTAACCGTATAACCTCTTGCATTCTCATAGACCTGAAAAAGGCAAACATTGTAATGTTACTGCACCAGACCTACAGTAAGTGCTTGTATTGTTCTTTTGTTGTTCTTTTTCTACAGTTTTTTTATTAGTATTGTGTCCTCAATTATACCAGTTTCTTCCTGGTTGTCTAGTAAATGTCTTGTAAATGCGTAAACCAGACCCGATGTTTTGTTGGTGTCCACCAACGTTCACCATCCAACTTGACGGAACTGGAGAGGATCTGCCAGGAAGAATGGCAGAGGATCCCCAAATCCAGGGGTGAAAAACTAGTTGCATCATTCCCAAGAAGACTCATGGCTGCACTAGCTCAAAAGGTGATTCTCCTCAATACTGAGCAAAGGGTCTGAAGACTTATGACCATGTGAGATTTCAGTTTTTCTTTTTTAATAAATTTGCAAAGATTTCTACGTTTCTGTTTTTTTCAGTCAAGATGGGTGCAGAGTGTACATTAATGAGAAAAAATGAACTTTTTTTAATTTACCAAATGGCTGCAATGAAACAAAGAGTGAAAAATTTAAGAGGGTCTGAATACTTTCCACACCGACTGTATTATTTGCTAGCTTAGTGGTTTACATTCCATACTATTATATACATTCCTTTATACCACTCTGCTTTGGCTTCTATAGGTTATCCATGTCAATAGTCTATGGCCACCGGACGGCAGCGCTGCCTCTTTTGATCAGTATTGCAATCTTATCGATGACTTTGATCCTGAACAGTTAGGACTCCCTTCCCTCCCGTGGCCACAGACTATTGACGTGGCTGCTGGATCGGAGTCTTGTGAATCGATTCGCTCATCTCTGTTGCTTAGTAAATGCAGGTAATCTATAACTGCTTGGCTTTGGTGGAAGCAGCCAGACTACAATGGGGTCATCGCTCCATTTAAGTTCTGGATCAATTTGTTGTTTTCCTATTATTTGATTGCACTGAAAGAATCAATATAACACGATTGAGATTCACCTTCAACTAATAGAACATAATCTGCAAATCAATTCAGCCTTTCTTCTGCATCAGCCGCTGGATGAAGTCGGACGGTGACATTTTTTTAAAGTGCATTTTGATCCCTTTTTGTTACATAATCACCTGTCCCCGGTCCAGCAATGAACGGCTCTGGCCAGACCTGAAGGCATTAGGATCCAATTTGGTCCTTGTTCCCAACACTCTGCTGCTATTCCCTGCTTTATTCATTTCTTCCACCAGTCATCAGGTAGAAGCTACTCAGCAGATCCCAGTATAAAGTGTGAAAACCAGTATCCCCCTAGGTGGAGTGACCACTGCCAGCCTGACCGAAGAAATGCAGCTGACGGATTGTGACAGCCTTTTATTCTTCTGGATGATTTGCACAACTATGGTGACCACAATGCTGGTGTGTACCTGATGTAACTACAATGTGGCATCCCATAGACATCCTGCCACCAGATGTGGCACACTGTATAGCGCCACAGTTTGGTGCCGCGTATAGTCTCGGGCACTGATCCAGCCTTGCAGATGGCTCTACAATGAAAGACGCGCCGCTCTCTGTCCTGGTAATTCTCTGTTACAGGTCATGCAATCCGCAGTATAATGAACACAGACTTCTTATATTGCGCTTAATCTTTAACCTTTAGGAAATAACTTTCACGTAATAAACAATCAATGCTGATCTTCAAAGTGAAATTGGATGAAATATCTTTATAGCCTTTGCTTTATCTGTCGCTATGTTATCAGATGTTATTCCCACAGAGATATGAAAGGGCTGACAGATGAAACCTAGAATTGATTTTTGTCCAAAGGATCCTTTAAATAGATGAGGAAGGACTCCGCTTCCTCCACCATCTTGTTCCTTGTTCTGTTTTTGAACGTGCTATATTTGCTTTTAAGATACTGACTGTGAAGGATGACACCAGAGAGATCACGCACAATCCTTCCGCTGCCACCTCATGTGACGAACCCGCACCTCCCCACCCCGCCTGAAGTCACTCTTACATCAGCAAGATCATGTGGTATGGTCTCCTCACTTGCACCAACGTGACGTTCCGCACCCCCTGGGGGCACGTAAGGTCAGCTTGCTGCAGTTTTACACACACACACACACACACACACACACACACATCCCGTGTACATGGGTCCAGGGAGGCATGAGGAGTGAGAAGATGTGGCCCACGCAGTCTCTGACGTGGCACCAGACTCGCTCACAACCCTGACAGGCTGAGAGGCACCTTGCTACCAGTTCCTCATTAGATATACACCTGGTACGTTGACGAGATTTTGTCAGGCCAGAAACCAGCCCCGGTAGCATGGAAAGTTAAACTGAGAAACGGATGTGTGGATCAAGATATAAGAGCAGCCCAAGGTTAAATTATATATTTAATCGCCTTAAGAGCACACTAGAACATACACTATATACACAATGGTTATACATATACAATGAATGTAAAAGAGGTGAGGTTAGATCATGGGTGCCGCTGGGCAGGCATGGATTGCTAGCTGGCTCCTAGGTTGTTCACAGCATATTACTCGACGCAGACCCCACTGTTGAAATGGACCACATGAATAACAGAGAGACCACATAATAATAATCTTTATTTTTATATAGCGCTAACATATTCCGCAGCTCTTTATAGTTTGCACACATTATCGTCGCTGTCCCCGAAGGGGCTCACTATCTAGATTCCCTACCTGTATGTTTTTGGAGTGTGGGAGGAAACCGGAGTACCCGGAGGAAACCCATGCAAACACGGGCAGAACATACAAACTCCTTGCAGATGTCCTTGGTGGGATTCGAACCCAGGACTCCAGCACTGCAATGCTATCCACTGAGCCACCATGCTGCCCTTACACTAGCCTTCATCGACTTTGGTTCACTGCCCTCCGAACCTAAATACCCTCCTCTTGCCTGCAGCTAAAACCTCCAAAACCTATGAAAGGTTATAACTCCTTTCTGGACGGTCCTAAGATGGCGGTTCTGGCGCCATCAGATCCAGCCTGGTGCCTGTTACACATGGTGACCAAAAAAGCCTTTGCTACCTGAATTCTCCTTGATGTTCTATGTATCCCCCCAGGCGGGTGTTCGCCATGTTCTGGGGATCTTGGAAATATACATAATGTACAGCTAAGATGTATAGTATCTGTATAACTCCTTATGGAATGATGGTTCTAGAATGTTCGCTACAAAAACCACCAGCAAAACTGCTTCAATAAAAGGATTGCCGGCTTTTTCCTGAAGCAACTTCTACTATGAAAACTTCAGAAGGTGTGTCGGTGTCAAGACTTGGTGTGTACATACCCTTAGAGGAATTTTTGATGTCAGATTTTCTTCTAGCTGTGTTGTTGTTATAAAAGTCTTGGCTGATATTTGATAAATATGGGAAACCTTTAGACATAACACTTCCTGGCTAGAAGTAGTTTTCCGATTTTTACACCACCTCTTTTCTGGATTGATTATATGACATTTTGATCGCCATTTTTAAAAAGTTGCATAAACATGACAAAGTAGGAGAATGCCGGGACCCACATCTTCTCATTCCTCATAATAAAAGTGATCAACTTGGCACAAAATGTTTTAAAAATGGCGCAGAATTGTTATTAGTGTGACTACAAACTAAAAAATAACTGAGAGGGGGGATTTATCATTCCCTCAATACCAAAAAACTGTTGAAGAATCACAATATTAGTTGGCAGTGGCATTGGCGCCTCTTTGCTCCTTTGGTGCCGGCCCAGTGGATTTTCCATCGGGATAATCGGCAGTGCATGCGCCGAGGGTGCGCGAACCCTTAGGACATGTTCACTTGTGTCGGATCCATGGGAGGAATCCAAGATTGACCCTCGGATTAGGCTGTGAATGTGCAGTTTCAGGTGCCGCAGATTCGCATTCCTTCTCGCTCCTGTATATCCAAAGTCTGATGGAACATGACGCTACTTATTTTTGGGTGGATTTTCATGGAACCTGTGTATAACAGGAGGCATATGGCGGTTCGGTGGGGGCTTATAAAAGCCCTAAAATGTAAGAAGCACTATTATTACAACCAGGGGTCTAGCGATAGTGGATGCAGTCGTACCTGTGACCTGGAGACTAGGGGGCCCATTTCAGAAGACCTGTGATAGTTGAGGGCTGTGTTGCAGATTTTGCCTGTGGGCCTCATCCTTTGCAGGCATGCACAAGCCCTTACTTTTGCTCACATTCATAGATGGCTATGCTTTTGGAGACTACAACTCTTGAGCTGTGTCTGTCAGGACATGCTGGGGGTTGTAGTTTCCAGCGATTACATATGTGCCTCCAGTGTGTCGGATTTCATTGCTCTGCCTCTGCTGCAGCTATGGGCTGGTTCTTACATGGCCCCAGTATGTTTTTCATTATTACAAGCCATTGTGTCCCATTCACCTAGTCTTTACAAGTTTGTAAAAAGATCCAACAGGAGGTTGTGGCACTTCAGCCTCAGGTGAGTGAGAGCTTACCCTACCAGCATAACACAGCCCCTCTATTGTGAGACCACTTCCCTTATTATTCCAACCACTGATCTTTCTCCCACAACTTCCCTGGAAACCCACCAGCCACTGGGTGCTGACTCCAGGGTTCATTTAGGAAATAAATGGGAAGTGATCCCCCCCTGCTGTTGTCTCAGTTGGTTTGTTCCACAAGAGGCTTGGGAGGCAGTAAGGGTAGAAGGACACAGAATAAAGTGAAGCACAGAGGGGGAGAGACAGTGCAGCAGAGTCAGAGCAGGCAGTAAATCAGGGAGACAGCAGAGAGGGGGCTGAGACTGCAGAGCCAATCATTGCAGCAAGGTAAAGGGGGATCCTGCAGTGATCCTTGGCCAAACTGGGGGATCCAGGACTCCAGCAGCCAAAACTGCAGGGCACTGAGGACAAGGGAGCAGGCAAGGCAACTACTCCCATACTACATGTGCGGCCAGGATCAGCAGCTCAGGACTGGAGACATGGGGAGCTGCTGGCAATGAGAGATCCAGGAAGATCGCTGATCTGTGGGATCACCTGGTAATCACTTCATGCATCCTTGGATCTGAAAGTCTCACCTGCAGCAGGAAGGATCAGGGTCTTCTGAGAGGACAAGTTCTGGGGGACATTGGGAATGAGGCTGCTGGAGAGCTCTTATCTGGCTCTGCTGCTTCTCTATCTGCCAGGTGAGCGCATTGCTACATTGTTGCCATGTTTATAACTTCAGTATTGATACATTGTTGCCATGTTTATTTATAACTTCTCCTGTATTGCTACATTGTTGCCATAGCAAAAACCCTTGTATCCCCCCCCATATGTTCTTATTTGTGAGCTTCTTTAAATTGATACAATTTCTTATGGGATGAAGCATTAACTCCTTACTGTAAACGGACATGAAACTGTTTACTTTATTAAAGGGGTCCTCATGGCTGTTATATCCAGATATAGGGTTAAAGATGATGCCAAGGTTTCTATGAGACCAGATACTATCTGCATGGAGATTGTTGTTGCTCCTGCATCACTGCGCTATTGCCTATGCAGGTACCTGCGCAGTCTGTAGCCAGTGGGGTCCTGACTGATACATTGACCACACTGTGATGAGGAATGAGGGTCGTTCTCGCCTTCTTCATGACCAGTAGTGTTCCTCCCTATAGCCGGCTTCAGCCCTGGCTCTTGAATCCAATGCTCTCACCACCAGCCCTTACATTAATAAATATGTGAGTGTCAATGTTCCCCCTTCCCTTTAAATGAGACTTTATGTATAAGAACTGTGATTCCACTTGTTGACGCACCACTATTTTTCTGTTCCCCGTATAGGGCGGATTGAGCTGTAGATCTACCCGGTGCTGTGCTTTTTGCGGTTGGATCTGCGGTATTATTGCTTTCCATGTGCGGTTTATTATTTCTGTACCAGCAGGTCTGTAGATCTCGCCCGCCTACGTACCGTGCCCATTGTGCTGCTCGGTATTTGCAGGTCTCATCACTGTCCAGTGTCGGGTGAAGTCCTCTGTGCTGAGCCCTATAGACTTACATTGGCCTCATTATTTTGTGCATTTACCCCGTGGGACTCGGACGCGTGCAGAATTAATTCTGAATTATATTATGTTGTATTGATCGGGAAATAATATTTTTTTCCTGCAATCGTAGCTTTTTTGGGGGAAAAAACCTGCTCCTGGGCATTTTTACTGCAGTGAGAATGGCTCTGATTGTAGCAAACAACATTTTTGTTCATGTTGTGACTTATGGTAACAGTGTAATGACTGATGGAGAGGACATACTCGTCTTCTGAGCCATTACAAGGTGTCGCTAAATTTCATCTGTCCGATTGGACCTACATCGACGTCTTATGACGTTCCTGTAAATTTCCCACCAAGGTCCGTCTTACTCCACCGCCCAAATCAGAAGCCGTTGATTATTGATTTTTTTTATTTTTGGCATCATTAGTTTATTTAACATGGGCAAACGATAAGTAATAAGTGGCAACTCAATCTGTCACGTTGAAGCAGGATTGTCTTTGATCATATCAGTCCTATATCTCATATACACACACACAAGCCATCTTCTAAGAATCCACTTAGGTGTATATGAAGTGAGGGGAAATGGAAATACCTGGAGGAAACCCCCAAACACGGGAAATGGAAAAACTCTTTACTGATGTTTGGACCAAAGAACCAAGAGCAACAGTGCGAACCACTGAGTCAAACTGATGCATCTTGACAGTTTTCCATCAGTCGATGTCTAAGGTACAGGCTTAATTATTACTATTTATTGGCCTTAGGCTTGATCGCGACCCATGGCAACTTGATACATGATCCATCTTCCTACAGATCGTTTTTGTGCAGCCTAGATAGGTCCAGCAGGGTCTTCCCCACCGTAATCTTGATAGTATCCAGCCATCGGGTTCTGGTCTTCCTCTTCGCCTTGTTCCTTCTATTCTTCCAACCTTGATTTCCTTCTCCAGTGATTGCTCTCTTCCTATGATGTGTCCACAGTAGTCAAGTCGTAGCTTGGTGATAATTTCTAGTGACATGTCTGACTTGATTGATGTTTTTTTTTTTTTTTTTCTTGCCATCCATGGTATTGATAACCTCCTTTTCCAGCACCACATTTCGAAGGCGTCGATTCTCCTGTGTTTCTTTGGCGTCCAGGTTTTGCATCCGTATGTTACCAGAGAAAAGACGAAACTACCCAGGAGCCGCGTCTTCATCGCCATTTTGAAGACCTCTGTCCAGTAATGTCATTGTTGATGGCTAGTCTCCTATTGACTTCCGGTGTCGTCGCTGCATCTCGAGTTATCTTCGATTTTTGAATAGGTTGAAGTCCTTTACAGCTTCCAGTTCACCACCGTCCATCTCCGATACGTCCTGGTCTATAATTCTATATGAGTTTCTTCACACGCTATGTTTTTCCTGCCCCTTACTGTACTAGTAATAGTGATAACAAAAATCATTTTTCACTGGAGTTTTTTTGCTAATGCATTGATTTTTGGTGCAGAAAAATCTGCTGCAAATACTGTGTGCACAGACCCTTCAGCTCCCAATCACCTATTAACCCTGTATCTGACCACCAAACGGTGTCAAGGACTTTACAGGATGCTGGAGCCCATTGATTTTGGGAATTTTTTGGATGGATCATCTCTCGTCAGTGGCGGTCACAGACAGGAGAGGGCCTCTGTGCAAAAGTAATATAAGGGCCCATTGCAGTCCAGTAGCTCATCGTAGAGCACAATTTCACTGTCTTTGAGGTGGTAGTGGCCCCCTAATGACTTGAGCCCCTGTGCAGGTGCACAGATGGCACCAATGATATGTCCGCCCCTGCATCTCATGCACCTCTACGTCCTACAGCTTCTTGTTGATGGATTCTGCTGTAATCTTTTCTCTTCTTGGTTCAGCTGATAAAACAAATACATTTTTTCTGCAATAGATGATTTTTCTTTTAGGGTCCTAATGGCGTCAGTCGTCACTTCTTCTTCTCATATCTGATTCATGATAGGGGTGATAATCTGCACGTAGATGATGAGGAGCTCGCCAGTGGGACACTGCTTGGTTTCTGAAGTGAATCGCTCTACAGTGCGTAGATTGCCCTTCGGCAACCTTGAAAATTCCCAAGCCTCCGTCCTGAGTTAGCGAGAAACAAAACCGGCTATTGAAAGGCCATGTAATGGGGAACGTTATGAGAATGAACAGTTCTCACATCTCTTTGGGCACAATGGGAGCACATGATAAGCTGTCAGTGCGTTATGTGCCATCCAAAGCATAGCCAAAATTGTGTGCTGCCACTTTGGGCTGATGAGCATCTGACTCCTCGGTCTGTCGGGCCAATGAGCAGCTTATGTATATAGCGCCCAGATCATCCAATGTACCCGATACGTGGCGCAGTTCTCCATCACATGCCAAATTATAGAGGTATTTATTCCTAAAAATAATACTTCTCGGGGAAGCGCCATATGGCGACACAAAACGCTTACAGGTTTGTATAATGCGCCTTAGGGGTGCAGATTGAATCTGTCGAGGGTGAGGCCTTCTGCGCCTTCTCACAGTGATTACTGATGATTCAGACCTGCAACATTCGGATGATTTCGTTTAATGCGGGGGGTTTTCTTCACATGTTTTAGGTGACATTTTTACAAAATCTAATTCCTAATACTGTAGTCAGTCCCATGTGCACGTCCTACGGGCAGGATTACAGCAGCTGCCCCATGGCGCGTCCGTCCATCAGTTACATGTTTGGCGGTTGTTTCATAGTCTGTGTGCTTCCAATATAACAGATCACTCTGGGCGCAGACTGTCATTGTTCTCGGCAGCACATACTGCCTGCACATGACAATGTGCTGTCGAGAACAATGAGGTTTAAGCAAATGTAAAAATAATTTCACCCTGAGAATTGAGCGTGTTGCTTGTTTATCGGACGATCGTCTGTCTTTTTACACTGGACATCTATAGGAGTCGTCTTTCAGTGAATTTACCCTTATAGGAGATTGTGTATCTCCAATACTGGTTCCGTGTGTGCCAGGTCCTTACTAGTTTCTGTATAGAGCTGATACTATTCATAGCTGAGATTTTGCTCCACTTGCATTCAGTTTGGGCAGTGCTCTGCACGGTTATGGGTTACCCCATGGCCGTATTATGGCTACCTACACCCTCCTAGTAGTTCTATGGCATCAGTAAAGTCTATGGGGCCGTACTGTACCCTGTGTACCTCCGAATCCACACTGGAGCTTATGGGAGTTTTTATTGACCTGTTGCTTCTACCTGGAGTCTGACAATAATAAATTATGGCTCAATCCTTATCACCGCGGTACGGAGAATACTTCTGTATGATATGAGGACTTGCAGTATCGGGATGTTCACACAGAGTTTTTATGTGTACTTTTCTATCGGAAAAATTCACATGGGGAAAAAAAAACTAAAACATCAAGAAAATGCACGGTCCTTGGCCCTGCATGTGTTTTGTTTTTTAAATTTTTTTTTTACATTCATTTTACAGTGGATCTGCTTCAAAACCCCTCATCAGATAAACTATGAATACTTTTCAGTGTGAACTTTGAAGCTGATCCGCTTCAAAATCTGTGTCAAAAGACTCCGTGTGAACGCTGCCTCAGACGGGATGCTGCTATAACATGAGCGTTTGCTGCATTTCTGCTGTAAAAACCTCACCCAGAAAAAAGTCATCAAAAACCTCTGCAAGAACTCTGTTTACATCTGAAAAAAAGATCAAATACCTGATGATGGCTGTAAATAAGAAAGCGGAAGAAAAAAATGCAACTTGCACTATGGGGACAATGTCTAATTTTAAATGAATGAGAAACGGTTGAAGTTGTTTTTGTTTTTCTCGTTACTTCCTTTTAAATGTGGATTTTGCCACAAAATCTGTGCCGAAAACCAGGTGAGCAGAATGCTCCATGTGAACATGCCCTTACACTGGTTCTCCAGACACATAAGGGGTAATGGACGTGCCTGGCCGCCGCTTTATCTGCCGTTGTGAGCCTTGATGGTGGTCAGTGGGTCGTTAGAAGCAGGAGAACTGGCTTTGATCTCATCTGAAGCTTTAAAGCTGATTTTATAAATGAATATCCATGATCGAGTGCAGCCGTCCACGTGTGTGATGGCAATGATACCGTGGGGTTTGGTGTCACATTATCGGTTCTGCGTACTCGGTTCTTTCCAATTAATTCAGGTCTATTCTGAAGGAGGACGGATTACCAGTGTAATGCGGGATTGCTAATTTGCAGGCTGTATAGGTAAGCACATTAAACGTCCCTGATCCCCGTCAGATGGCTAATTACGCCATTTTATAATTAATGCGAAGATCTGGAAGCCGCTTGGTCTTCATGTGCTGCGAAACCTCTTTAATTGACCAGATCTGGCCGCTAAATTCAGGAGCTTTCACTCCAATCCTGAGGGAACCTTGGCAAGGCCACATTTTGGGAATACCCCAAACCAATATATTCCATTCATATGTAAAGCGGGCACATTGTGGTGTGGACTAATTGGTTATTCCTCAAATCTGGATGCCCTCGGGGTTGGGAACGGAGGATGCAGCTTCTGTTATTGGAGGGTGGAATCCATACTTAATCCATTTAGTGCCTGAGGGTAGAAGGCGTCTAAACTGCGCTAAAGCACAAAGGGTTAAGGGGCTCCGGTGTTTGAGTGACAGGTGGGGGGCACTTGTTTTGGACCAAAATGAGGGGGTTGTCTTTTTGAGACAGATGGTTTAGCTTCTTTCATTGACACATGCTAGAAAATGCTCTTAAAGGTCCGACCTGTGTGCAAAGGACGGTGGTCAAGAGTATTGATCGTTATATATCGGACAGATCCATCGCAAGGTTTTATTTGTTTAAGGGGAAGATCAGAACATTTTGCTGGGAATCAGATTGCAGCTTTTATATGTCAGGCAATGAAGCGCTTTCCTGATTGGTTGCTGTGGGCATTTTTATTGGTATTTAGATTTGATGACTCTCCACCATTAAAGGGGTATTCCCATCTCCGAGGTGGCAGTAGTAGCTATGCCACTTACCCCATGTGCAGGGCATTGCAGTAGTTTAGGTATCCATGGTTATGACCACTAACAACTAACTGTCACCATGTGAGTGGTCGTAATCATGGATACCTAACTTTCTGCAATGCCCTGCACATGGGGTAAGTGACAGGGCAAATCAGGAGAACTATACTACATCTCTAATTACAGGTATTTGCTATTATTTATTATGCTTTGCTTATATATCATATTCCGCAGCGCTTTACAGGCATTATCATCGCTGTCCCCAATAGGGAATTTAGACTGTGAGTCCCATCAGTATGTCTTTAGAGTGTGGGAGGAAACCGGAGAACTCGGGGGGGGGGGGAAACCCACGCAAACCGAGAGAACATACAAACAGCTTGCGGATGTTGTCCTTGGTGGGATCTGATCCCAGGACCCCAGCGCTGCAGTGCTAACCACTGAGCCACCGTGCTGCCATAATGATAATACTACATCTACTACATATTGGGATAGTATCTTGGAGCTGGGAATACCCCACCCGTCTCGAAGTCATGTAAATGGAAGAAGAAACATGACCGACTTTAGTGATGGGGCCTTGGCAGAATCTACAGGAATGCCTCCATCTACTATGTGCACTTACAATACTGCTGTTCATGTGTGAAAAGGAAGATTGGAGTCCCAACTGGGGTCTACAAGTAGAGGACCATCCTGCCGGCCGATTTCAGCCTAACTACTATATTCTCATTATTTGCCACTTGTTTACTGACCAGTTCACATTGGGCTGCAAAGAAAACCTGTATGGGTTTACAACATTCTGTCCCTATAGTGTTCTGTAGCTGGCCACCTGGGGTGTAACTACCATGGTTCAATTGTTTTTGCCTGAAGCCTTCTGGCCCAAATGAGAAAACCAATACTGCTAGAGTCCTGTTGCAGATTTTCCTTCCATGATGCTGCTAGTGGCGTATTTTGAGTCTCCGCTCTGCTCTCCCTCCAACCCACTGTTTGCTAGTTCATTGGGTGATCAGTGGTATCTTCACATGGTCCGATAATGGTGAATTAAAGGGCCTTAAGGTCGTCCATGGAATACCCAAATATCTCACCATAGTTGTGTCATGTGAGGGGTCAGGATTGGGGGGTGCTCTACTTGCCATCGCCCCATAAATCTTTAGGAGCATCTGCCAATAGCGGCAATCTCCCTGAGCCCCTTAGAGTTGGCACATCTTCTGCGCCCAACTTTTCATGTGCATGTCATAGAGATGCGGAGGGCGCACGGCTGAAAAGAGAACATTTTCCAAGGGATCACTTCCCTTCTGAATGGGCTGTGTGGATATTTTGGAGGTATCTATGGGTACAATGGGGGCTCATATTGATGACTTAATTTTAACATTTTAGGAATGGGGGTTACAAGTTTGCATTTGCTTAATTTTTTTTTTTTTGTACCATCCTTCAGCATTTTTATTTGAGGCTGCAGGCTCATGCTGTATTCATATTGTGAATTTTATTTTATTTTTTTCATGATCTTTTGCAAAATATTAAATTTTTATGAAAATTATGGAAAAAAAAAATCACGCTCTGGCCATAATACAGATATACTTCATATAACACATGCACTAAACCTGCATTCTGCTAATGGAGTGAGCACCGGATTACAAATGACTGTTTCTGATGGTTTCCATCCGTTGTGCGTCGTTTCTTTTCCTCCTTTTGTGCCGTCGGTCTTGACGACTCGGTGACAGTAATTATTGGTTCGGCGTTTTGCTTCTATAGCAATTATGGCAGTTCCTTTAGTTAAACAAGTAGGTAATTAGCCGAGTTCTTGCATTTTGACACTCCTAGCTTGATGGGAACGCATCCCTGCTCGTTTTTCCACCATGAACATTTCGGATGTTTCATAGCTCTCGGCTTTCGTGTTGTTCAGGTGCACGGTGTCAGAGGTTTGGCTGCAGTAAGTGCCGTCATTCCTGGGGCTTTGGGGGGCACAAAGAACCATCTGCCCAGTAACAAGACCCATGATGGTCCGAGCTCCTGTTGGGTTATGTTCACATGTTGTTTTCTTTTTTATTTTTTAGCACATCTACTGTCAAAACTGTTTAACAGAGGAAAAAAAACGGGGAAAAGTTTTCCTGAAGAGGTTTTCCAAAAGTGCTGGTTTCAACTCTGAAGCAGATCCTGGTGTAATTCTCTCCAAAATATGCAATCAGAAAGTTGCAACAAACATTAGAAATAGAGATTCTTCTGGATTTTCTTTACCCGAAGAATTCTGGAAGCGTCTTTTGCTGCATTCTGCAGCCGCATTGCTCTCTGCTCCCAATGTGGCTGAGGGTTTACACCTGTGATTTTACCCATCTGTTGGGGTTTAGGGCATAATTTTAAGACAAGAAAACAGCTCTGTCTCCAGCTTTTAGGTCTTAAAAAAAAAAAAAATAATAATTCTGGAATTTTCTTAAAAAAATCAATAATGTCTGTCCGGAGCTAGTAACAATAAGGTCCGTGATGCCTGTCTTTGGCTCCATATGACGTAAGTGTGAACAGAGCCTTACAGTGACGTTTGCCCTATATGCCTCACATCCGTCAGTTGTATGGAGATACTCTCTCCTAGAAGCATTGGTCCCAGGTTGTCTCCGTACATAGGGCGCCTCACTGAGCCTGTACGGCCTCCATGTTCGGGCGCATAGGGCCTAAGGTTATGATAGTTGTTGGTCTGGTAATGGTCAAATCTATTACCTTTCCAAAGAGACCACCAAATGTGGAATCTCACGAATAAGGGGTCTCTGGTCATACTGGATCTGATGGTCCGTTGATATTAAATGGGCTTTCCAGGATCAGAAACCCCCCGCTACGTCCATAGGATGAGTCTGGTTTTGGTGCTCGGCTCCATTTAATGGAATAGTATGAAATGAAACCTGTGGACTGAGATGTAATGCAAGAAATCGGCCATGTTGTTCTAATCCCGGGCAGCCTGCTGTGCCTTGGCCTGGGCTGGACGGGACAGATCATGACCGGAGGATCTGTCTCGGTCACCCCCATTGGACACAATATGGGGCTCCGTTTTGCCCGACATGTTGACGCACGGGTGTTCTATTATAGAACTTGTAGTTTCGCTTCTGCTGGAAAGATGCCACAGTGCCATCCGGATATTTGTGGAGATGTAAGAAGTCATGTAAGGACTTCTTTTAATTAATGTAACTAATGTTATAACGTTTTTGAAGTGCTCTTGAAATGTTAATTTAATTAAAGCCGAGGCCTCCGGCATATTCTACTGCTATAATTAAAAGCAAGTGTTCGGTGGGCACTCCCTCCGCTAGGAGTCTGGTTCGGTAGATTGGGAGGTGTTTAGAAGTTTGCAAAAATCAGAACTAGTTGTAGATATTGTAGATATTGGGGTATAGCCGGCCCCTGATTTATCAGGGGGCATAGTTCTTGCATTAGCCTGGTGGGTAATGATTTTCACTATCATCTCTTTTGCTGGCGCAGCGGAAGTCAACAATGTGTATGCTGATGTTGGATCTGAACGTGGAAGAACAGACTTATTATGGCGGTTTTGAATAGCACTCGTCACATCTGATGTTCGCGGAGGAAGTGTGGACCACAGTGACCTGGATATGCCTTTTGAGGCTTGTTGGATTTGGGTCAGGAGACCTTCACCAACATCAGGGCCAGTGTTGGACCCCATGGCACCAAAGAGGCGCTGTCCACTCCGCATTGTGCTACAGCAGATGTGGGCACTGCCGGTATGGCGTGGCAGCGTGTGCCAGCGGTGCTGGGGTATGTGCACCTGACATCTCTTCCAGGCGGGTGCGCTCCATTACCTGCCTGAAAACAATGAACCTATGCATTTCTATGATAAATTGTCTCGCTTTTCACATGTTCAGTCTTCTGGGCTTCAGATTTCCGAAGAGGTTGACAGAAGAAGTGACTCTGACCATTCTTGAGGCGGCTCTCAAAATAATGACCAAAAAAAAACAGAAAAGAAAAACATTGGAACGTTCTGAATCTTCTTCCTCCTCAAAAACTGGCCAGGTGGGCACACATCTGAAAGATCTCGTGGGCACAAACCCCAATGCCCGAGTCTGAGGGCTTTGATGGCGGCAACTCTTAGGTTCAGCGTCATTGAAGAGGCTGGAAATGGGGAAAGATTCTGACGCACGTCGCCCCCACCTCAACAACATGGGTGAAAGTTACTACTACCCTGTTTTTCTATAACATAAAATCTTAAAGTAACTTTTTTTTTTCTAGCCGAGCTGGTAACGACCAAACTAATATTTATCCCATAGGGTGAATGCCAAAATGAAGATGGAGGTTAAGGGGGGGGATCTACTGCCTGAGGGGCTGCATGCACCTGGACCCCCTAATATAAAGGACACTGTATGCCGGTGATAAAATAAAGCTATACTTTTTTCTTTGCCTTGAGTGCAGGAACAGGCGGCTGGTGCCCCAGGACCCGGCGGCTGTTGGACCAAGTATGTAATAACTTTAGGAAAGTTCTGTAGTAATTGCATCCGATGGCGTGCCAATGGTGGGCAGGCGGGCATTGTCCTCCCACTGCCATGGGTAACATTCACAGCTCAGGTTTTCACTTATGCAGGTCTGAATTTAACAGGAAACATGGAAATATTTTTACATATTTACTTTTTTTTTTTTTTTTTTAAGAGCTCTTTTAGAAGCTTCTTTTTGATTGGACAGCACGTAGTTTGGAGCGGATTCCATCGTGATCTGCTTCATACATGTAACCTGCAAGTTTCAAAACCTATTTATAGGGGAGAAAAAAAAAGGCTTTAAAATATCCTCATTTTAAACAACTTGGTGGTTTTACTACTGAAATGAATAGGATGAGTTTACAGCGCATTTTTAAAGCAGTTTATGGAGCAGATTCGCAAAAAATAAAAAAAATGAAAGTCTGTGAACATCTCCTAAAAGCTAGTGATCCTGGCGGAGACGATCATCCCTTTGCCGTCGAGCCATACTCCCTATGGCCTGAGGTCATCTAATGTGACAGTCTTTTTTGGCGATAATCGGACCATAAATCCGCCAGCTGATTGGTTAGTATTAGCGGCACGTCTGCCATTTGTCTGTCCTGGCTATAAATGAGGCCCGGTATGTTCATCGCTGTCCTCCCTGGTAATGTTGGAGAAGTGACAGAATACAGCAGGCAGTGTCCTCATTATTGCCGCTCGTATACCAGTTCCCATGGAAACCATAATTGGCCGCAGTTTTTGAATCTATTAATATGAGTCAGAGGGAAGCGGGATGGAGGAAAAATAGCAAAAATAGAGATTGCTGCTTCTTCTGTACGTGGAATTTTCCACAGCGGACTGAAAATTGTGCTGCAACATCCTGGGCTGCTTTATGGCGGGCCGCGGGCATGGACCAAACACATCACTCCGGGAGCAAAGTTTATAGAGCAACCCAAAAAGTTTGGTGTCTGTAGTAAATCTCTTGGTACATGGTCGACCTGTGCTAAAAATCCCCTTGTGTCAGGCATGCCTCTACAGTACGGTTTCCTTATAGCGGCCGGTGGGATCCAGCACATGGCAGAACTACTATGTGTCCGGTGCGGACCGTATGGAAGTGGTGGCCTGAGAACTGCATGGGCCCAGACTACCAGCGGGGGAGAAAGCAGTGTATTCTGC